>CANYBF010395873.1:0-18986 GCA_948192965.1 Dalechampia spathulata
TTTTGATGTTGACTCTTGTAAGTTGGGGTATGCCCCTCCTATTGATGTATCCTTCTTTGGTTAATACAATTTACCCTTAACCAAAAAAAAAAACAAGTTGATTTCTTTATATATATATATATGTATAGCTTGGTTCCCAAAATATAAAGAAGGGCAAATTCTAAATATAAAGAAGGGCAAATTCTGAACGATTTTACTTTAATTTTTTGTATTGATAATATGTGTATATTATAAAAATAAAATGCATGTATTTTTTTAATATCAATTTATTTTAAAGGAGTAATGGAGATCAATAAGAATGAATAGTGAAAAGAGATATATAGGTTGAAAAATGGGGGATGATATTGGATTGAGCAATGATATGATATGTGTTGTGCATTTGTTGAGTTAGATATTTTGTAAGGATATTTCTGTGTATAACAATAGGATAAGATACATCACGTGAAGCTGCCAAGAAAACTAAGTTTAGATAAAGAAAAGCAGTCGATAACGTGTTGCTGACTTGAAGACGAGTGGATTCCAACGCTATCCTAGATGTTAGGAGTTGGTGTCATCCTCATAAATGTTTTCATTGCAGTCTATGGCAGCCTTGCTTTTTGTACCACTATGCCATGCTGTTGCAACGATTCGTTGGGTTTTTGGATCTAGCTATGCATGCCATCCAAAATCTTCTACCGATATATTAATTAGTCTCTTTTACTTGACCTAGCATTAGGATCATCAATGGTAGAGTCTTTATTTGTTAATACAGTCTTTTTATTCAACGTCATGTCTTTTAGATTTATAAAAATAAAAATAAAAATAAAATATAATAAAACGATGTAACACTCGATGTATATAATTATCAGTAGAATCAAGCATGAATCCTAATATATGCCTGCAATATGAATGTGATATATACTATTGTAGAATATTTAGATAAATGAAATTTATAATATTATATGTAAATCAAATCAAACATATTTAATTCTTTATTGTAAGTAATACAAACTATAATGTGGAAACAAGAATCAAAAAAGAAATTTGAATAGGAAATGTTTTAACTAATTTTTATGTGATTAATTGTTTATATAATATCACGTAATATGAAAATTTCATATAAAATTACATGATTTTATAAAGCCAAGATATTAATAAATTTTAAGATTAGTTTTATTTCTATCGTTCATGTATTTATTTATTTTTTGATAAAGTATCGTGATTTATTAATACATTAAATAAGAATACATACATAAATTGCATTCAAAATGTAAATTATTCATTATTTGATTATGTGAATTATATTATCTTAAATCTGCCTGCCATATTTAATCAACCTATAAATATATGTCTGTGAATAATAAAATTCTAATAATGTTTTGTAGGTATCATCATTAATGAAAACCTAAAATATAAAGTACAATTTTAATAAAGTTTTCCAAAATATTAGATATGTATCTTTATACAGGATTAATATGATTATTAAATTATTATACGATTTAATATTCATATGACTTTTGTAATCATAGTATGATCGGTTTATCCATAAAAAGAATCTTTCAAGTATCACTTTTAATCTTACATATTAATTGTGCAGAATTGATACATGAAGAAGACTTTACAAGTTTAAACAGTATGTATATGATATTGCAAAAAAAAAAAAAAAGAAACTTTTTGGGTTCATAATAACAGATGAAAAGCATTATAAAGGATAAGACATTTAAGCATTAATTTCATATATTTCATTTTTAATGTAATTTTAAATTTTTATTATTATATTTATTTAATGATATAAATGTATTCTTTTATAATACATACAACTTAAAAAAATAAATCAAAAATTTTAATTTATTATTTTAAATATATTTTTAACTTAATTAAAATAATTGAATTGATTTAAATTATTATTAATTTACATTATAAATTAGATTAATAAAAGCCGTCACATTTAGTAGATCTAATATTATTTTGCACAAAATCCTTGATAAGAAAATCATAGGTGGATGCGAGAATTTTGTTTAATAAATAAATTAAGTTGAAGTTAGATAATATTTTTATTTATTTAAATTTATAAATTTATTTAATAAAAAGTTTATGAGTTAATTTATTGATTTATATTTATTAGGCTCATTTAAGATTTGATTAAATTTATTTAATAGTATATCAAAAAATTAAAAAGTTCAATTTAAATTAGTTCGATTATAAATGAATCAAATTTGAATAAGATAAAATTTAACTCATTTATGCACCTAATTTTTATATTATGAATTTACAATAAATCTATATTAAATCTTTTTTAATCCTACAAAGAATTTTTAATTAAATTAGATATTAAATTTTAATTTATTTAACAATCTTTCTGATTTTTAATTTTATCTTATCAAATTTTGTAAAGTTGATAGAGGTTTAATTATGATGAAATGGAAAATCAACTAAAAAAGTAATTTAATTATTATAAATGTACAGTAATTATTCAAATAAGCTTATCTTATAAAAAATTTAATAAATATTATATTGATGATAATTTTAGAAATTAATTCAATATTTAATTTACTCAAAATTTATATATTTTTAAGCATATTTATAAATTTTGTTTCTATTGATTTTTTTTGAAACTATAATCCAATTCATACTAATTTCAAGGTTAATTCATTGATTGATATATTCCTTTGAAAAGGATAATTGAGAAGCATGAGATAAAAATTCTTAAATATAAATTTAAAAAATTATAAAATTTGATTAAATTTATAGTAATTAATTAGTTACCATGAAATATGATATTATATGTAAAAAGGAGAGATTAATAAATGATAGAGATGAATTTTAGTTAAGTTTTGGATGTATTTTAGTCATCATAGGTTTATAATATAATCAAATAAAAACCTACAGGTTGAATCTGATCCGATTGACCAGTTGGATCCAATTTTAACAACAATGGTGGCTAAAATACTAATATATTTAATGAACAGTGTGTGGATATCGCTAAACAACGAAGTCATGGTGATCAAGATTAGGAGACTTGTTAGAAAGAAGTGGCTCCTTCAAACCAGTTTTACCATTATTCTTGTTTGAAGGTTCTTCTGCAATCACTTCCACATTTGTTGAATCATCATCCGGTTGCATGCTTTTCTTGATTTCTTCCAAGTCTCCGGCCTTACCCCACAGCACAACATACAGCCCAATCACCACAGCCACAGCACCAATCAAGCTTTTATTAAGAGTTTAAACAAGAAAGGATAAGCATTTCAATTTGCTATTATAAGCAAATCAAACTATTTGGATTTTAGTGAAGCTTATCATAGATTTATTCTATTACATCAACTTTTAATTTAATCGACGTAGTTGGGTGTTAAAGTTTTACCTTGCAAGGTGAGTTTGCTCACGCAGAAATATAGCAGCTATGATAGCCACTATAACAGTGCACAAAGGATTGAACATTGCAGAAAAGAGAGGACCTCTTTGAGAGATACACCATGATTGAAGGAAGAAGGATGCCGCCATTCCAATTCCCTGCTCCCCAATAATTAATTCTTTATAAATGATTTTAAATATTCCTAGTAATTATTGTTTTTCTGTTTAAGGAAAATAAGTTGAATTAATTACCGCATATAAACAACAGCCTAATTCTGTATATGAACTAAGCTTCCATGCTGAAGCTTGCCTTTCCAGGCAAAGTGCAACAATTGCTGATTCAATTGTAGCCATGAATCCCATCAATGCAGATGAATATAAATGGTCTGGACAACTTGCTATAATCGGCACCTGTCAAAAATTTCAAAATAAATTGAGATGTGATAATATAATATAACATTTTTCAGAAAATGTAATAAATGTTGAAAGCTTATATTAAAGTATTTGTAAGAGTAATTTAGTAGCAATGATATGATTATTAAATTAATAATGAATGTAAAGATTAACAGCAGTTTACCTGCAAAATAATCCAAAATGACCAGAAGCAACTGGCCCCAAACAGACATATGCATCCCAGCAACCAATCATCACCTTGATAACTCCATAAAGAATTTGATGGCAGGAGATCTGAGTTTAATAGCTTAGGACCTTTTATCAATGCCATGGAAATGGCTCCACTTACACATATTACTGTCCCTATAATTTTTGCAGTACTTCTTAAGCTCCCAATATTTATTTTCTCCAACCTATAAGAATTGAGAAGAATCAATCAAATATAATTTCGAAGATGATAAAATTTGATGATTGATTCAACTTAATTTAATATAAATATAGAAGTTACCCCAACATGGCTGCCATTAGGAAGGTAATAGCAGGAATCAGATTGGTCATGGCACTTGCTGCAGTTGAAGAAGTCAAGGACAGCCCTTCAAAATAAGCATTTTGGTTGCCGGTGATTCTGCATTTGTGCATTTCGGATCATTAGGAGATGTATAGTTCTAACATATGCGGATAAAAGAGTAAAAGAAAGGAAAACAAACATGTAAATATAAGAGCTGTCCAATAATGCAAGATCTAAAATCATATTTCTTTCTCTTTACAGTTATAAACGTATCTAAAGAACGAAGAATATTAAAAATACAATTAAATATTAATGAATACTATCCAAGCAATAAATATCACATAAAGAAAAAGATAACTTCAAGGGACATACCCAATAAGGGAAGCAATAAATATCCAAGCAAAACTTTTCATTCCCATCGAAGAATTAATTGATTTTTTCCTGCAACAGTAGCATGACTGAGAATCAATAAATGATTTTATTATTTTTTTAAATTTTATTTTATTTATTTATTTATTGCTTGGAATTGTTTATGAATGATACCTTGTAGAAAGATAAGCAAGAGGAGCCATGATAAGAGTAGCTATGCCTTGTCTGTAGGCTACAAAAACCCTGGGATTCATCCCTTTTAGAAAGGCAGCTTTAGAGAAGAGAGCAACTCCTGCATATATGCTTTGCAATATGATCATCGCCATTACTGGTTTACACTCTTCGAATCTCCCCATTTTCCTTTTTTTGCCTTGGCAGACTCAGCTTGCTGCTATTTGCAATACAACTTTGGCCTACTTGTAAGTATATATACGTATATGTTCGGAAGTATTCTTTGGGATGTTGTGAAATGGAAGTATATAACGCTGCAGATTCATACTATAATATTAAATGGAGACAAGCTTATATCAATATTAAAGCATAAGCTTATATCAATATTAAAGCATGCAAGCTTATATATATTGTGAAATTATAGAGTTTGGCCTTTCAATTTAAAATTTTTTTTTATGTTAATTATTTAAAATTTTGAAATTTTTTATATTATTTTTTTGAAAATTATTAATTTATTTGTTTTTTTTCCTAACATAACGATCTCAATAAAGAATATACAATGGAGACAGTATTTGGATGGTGGGTTAGTGGTCAATGTTTTAACGAATAATATAAGAAAACCTCTTCTTTATATGATCATGGTTAAGAGAATTTAGTAAATAATTTGATTTTTTTAAGATAAAAAGGTTTAAGATTAAAATTTAAAATTTAATAAATATTAAAATGATAATTTCTTATATATATTATTAATTTATATATATATATATAACAGGTTTTAAATTCTAATTTATCTTAAAAATCACCAAGTTTCTTTGGTTTATAAAATTGAGTAATATGGAATTTTATTTGATTTGTGAATGAAAGATTACCCTGCGCGGATTGGTTGGACAAAAAGAGCATTGGAAATAAAATAGTAGGAGACAAGTAACGTGATTAATGAATCTGCCACGCTATCATGACATAACCATGCAACCAATATAATATGATCGAAGAACTGGTAAAATGACAACTCATGATAAGATGGCAGCAGCCTGCTTTCATACTAAGAAATTGATTTTTAGTTTTGTCCCTTTGATACGTTTAGCTTGGTTCCCAAAATATAAACAAGGCCTGTGGAATGGAGGAAAACTACTCTAAATTTAGTTACTTTTACAATATATTAACATAACTCTCATATTATTGTCTTTTTATTACATACATATGCTAAATTTTTCATTTGTATAATTATCAAATCTTCGTGACATGTTAAGTTCATATGTTATTTACGTATTTAATAATTGTATTTAAATTTATGTTATTAATTCATAACATTATAAATTATACCAATATATAATATTATAAAATTTTTAAATAATATAAATACATTTTTGATCAATAAATACAATTAATTTACTTTAAATAGGCTATTTTCAACTATCATAATTTGTTATTCCTTAATTTAAAGTTTTGATTAAAATAATAATATTATATATGTATATATATATCACAATATTTAAATTGAAATAATATCAGTGATAAGACATATATCACTTTTTTCATGAAGAAGATAAATTAATTAAATCATATTTAAATATCATGTTCATATAAATTGAATATATTATAAAATTAATATATATATATATATATATATATATATTTTAAAAGGATATAATACATCTTGAAATATTAATAATATAACAGTGAAAACTAATAACAATGAACAAGAAGATAGAGATGGAACAGAAATGTAATGAGGATGCTATTGGATTGAGCAATCGCAATAGGATAATATGGTAAGATGCAGCATGTGAAGGTGACAAGAAGAAACCTAAGTTCGGATAAAGAAGAGGAGTTACTAACGTGTTGCTGACTTGAATAGGAGTAGATTCAAACACTATACTAAAGGTTAGGTTTTGGTGTTATCCTCATTGATGATAATATTACAAAACATGGCAGCTTTGCTTTTTGTACCACTATGCCATGTTGTTGCAATGATTCATTGGGTTGTCCTATATAGCTATGATGCAAATGAATTTAGCTATTGATGAATTATTTGGATTTTAATTCAATAAAAATTTATTTAATAAATTAATTAAGTTTAATTTAAATAATATTTAACTCATTTAAGATAATGAATTGATTAAATAAGAAATTTGTGAAATCACTCATTAATTTATATAAAAAAATTTAATTTTAAATATATAATCTATAAATGTATAGAAAATATTTTCTAATTTAATTATTAATATGTAAAATCATAAACATTTATGAAATATAATACTTTTATTAACAATTTTTACTTTTTTAAATAAAAAATAAATAATTTTTTTATAATTTATATTTATTAAGCTCATTTAAAATTTGATTAAATTTGTTCAAGCTTATGATACATCAAAAAATTTAAAAAACTTAGTTCGAACTAAACTTGATTATAAATAAATCAAATTTAAACAAAATAAAACTCTATTTTATTCATTTGGATCAGCTATGCATACCACCCAAAATCTTGTACATATAATAATTAATCATTGTTTTATTTGACCCAACATTAGGATGATAAATAGTAGAGTTTTTATTTGTTAATACAGTCTTTGTATTTAAAGTTATTTATTGGACATGTTCAAATCTTATGTACACAATATATACTTGTATTTAAATTTAAATTCGTTAATTCTTTTTTTATCTGAAAAATATATGTAAATTTTATTCTCAAATCAAATAATGATCTTTTTATAAGTTATATTGAATTGATAACAAAAGTAATGTTATGTATATATATATATATTGTACACACAATTTTTATCATTTTAATATAAAAATAAATTATAAGAAATGATGTAAGATGTGATGTATATGATTAAGTACCAGTAGAATCTAGGATGAATCCTAATATATGCATGCGATACATGACAGTATTCAGTAGAACAGAATATTTAGATAAATGAAATTTATAATATTATATGTAAATCAAACATATTATATAGTTTATTTTATTCTATCTTGTAGGAATTTGTAATTAGGATGAAGAGATTGCACTCTCCCAATTCAAAATGTGAATTATTCATTATTTAATTATTTAAATAGTACTTTAATTTTTAAAAATTCTTTCTCTCATATTTGATTGATGTATATACATGGATAATAAAACTCTAACAATATTTAATAGATATCCTCATTAATGAAAAAATAAAAAATAAAATATAATTTAAATTAATCTTTCTAAAATATTCGATATACATATTATTTAGAATCAATATAATCATTAATTCATACAATGAAGCAACATTCATATCATTTTTATAAGCATATATATATATATATATATATATATATATATATATATATATATTATTTTATTAAAACATTTGAGGATAAGAAACTCTTAGGAGTCATAATCATAAATAAGTGTGATAATTAAAGCTTGAAATACACACTGACCCACATGAAAGCATTTTTTGGCTGTAGACTAAGATATCATGTGGCATTTCAGTGAGATGATCATGAAAGATGACATGACATCTTTAACTATGAATACATTCATCTAGTGAAAAATTGGTATTTTCATAATATAAAATTGATTTTTCTTTTATTTTGAGTTGAATTAAATATACTGAGAGGTTTTTTTTTATTAATTAATGCATTATCATTATATCAAATAAATAATATTTTGATTAATTAATAATTTTTCTAATTTTAGTTTAAATTCATGAAATTATTTCTGTATGGAGTAATATAACAGATGGAGATTTATGTATAAGTACCCTATAATGGCAGCTAAGATGAATGTGGTTGCCCACCAAGTACTCGCTTTTAATGAAGACATTTTGGTTGATTGTAGCACTGTTCCAAGTTCATCGGAATTTGATTTCTTTAGCAAACAATTTAACATTGAGAAATTATTTTATAAATGATTCCAAATTCATGGGAAGTCGGGAAGTCGATTTAAAAATTTATCCAACTAGTGAAATTTTAAAAATCCAAACAATATTTATATTGTATTAGTTACATTTATCTCAACATATGAATGAGTTTACAATCGAGTATAATCAACTTATTTTTTTTATTCATTAGAAAATAAATTTTATAAATAATATTTATATTATATCATTATATATAAATGATTGTTAGGTTTAAATTATGAACATATATACATTCATGTTTTACCTCATACTATTTTAATGATATTGTCATGAATTTTATTATAAAATTTTTTATACCATATTAAATAACTATTATTCTAAAAACTTAAATTATTAAATAAAATTTTATGAATGATCTTATATTCTTAATATAAAGATATATTAAAATCAATATAAATCATGTTTAATATTTATATAAATATAATTAAATCACTTGATTAAATAATAATGAAGTGATTTGAATGATAAAAAATAAAATTACTTAGCTTAAATAAAAACCATACAATTGTATGGTAAATTGTATGGTAATGAATCAAGCAACTTGGCTTAATTCAAACTAAATGAGGTGTGTGGTAATAAATGAGCCACTTGGTTTAACATGGAAAAATTCTTGGATGATCCGAGTCCATCATATAGGATTATGGACTCATTAATAATATAATAATATGTGTCATTTTTCATCAAATGTCAATTATTCATTGATTATTATCTATATATTAACAATTGATAATAATTATATACGATCAATATAAAATCAATGAATACTTGATATTTAATAAAAATTGATACATATCATTATATTATTAGTAAGTCTATAATCCTATATGATAGATCCATACTACCTAATTTTTTTTTAAATATGAGCCAAGTATAATGTATATTCAAGAATTGATTGTTTTACTTATCATGAGATTTATCAATGAGAATAACAAATAAATTATTTTATCCTTGAAGATTATCCATAATTATATTAGTGGTTTCAATTGTAGTTGTTTGTATAATATTCCTTAGTTTGTCAAGTGTAATAAATTCATGGTCATAAGGAGCATTATTTAGAATAATTAAGTTGATATTTCCATTATCATTGGTCAAAAATTATAAAATCTTAAAAAAAATTTCATTTTTTATAGATTTTTTTGATTTATCATAACCAAGGCTAATTTTTGGTTTAATTATGATCAAACATAAATTAACTTTAAAATTAATTTAATTATTATAAGTGTTTCAATAATAATTATTTAAATATAATTATTCAAATAATCTTATCATATGAAAACTTTAATAAATATTATATTGATGATTAATTAATTGAATCAAAATTATATATGTTTTAATATATATATAAATTTGTTTATTTTGATTTTTTCATGTAAAATATAACATAATTCATACCAACTTTGAGATGAACTCATTCATTGATATATTCTCCCGAAAAGGTGATTAGAGACTTAATGAAATAAGGAACTTTCAAATACAGTTTTAAAAGAATCATAAATTCAATATAATTTATCTAGATTGATTAATTAATATGAATAATTATGTTATATATTAAAAAAAAAGAAGAAATTATATAATAATAGAGATGAATATTTAGAGAATTTTGTACGAGTTTTAGTTATATTGGACTTATAACTTAATCACTGAGTTTGCATTTGGTCCAACCAATGGTTGGATCTAATTTGAACGACAATAGTTGCTGCGAGGAGCTTTGTCAGAAAGAAGTGGCTCCTCCAGACCAGTTTTGCCATCAGTCTTGTTTGAAGGTTCTTCTGTAATCACTTGCACATTCGTTGAATCATCATTTCGTTGCTTGCTTTTCTTGATTTCTTCCAAGTCCCTGGCCTTGCCCCACAACACAACATACAGCCCAATCACCACAGCCACAGCACCAACCAAGCTGTTATTAAGAGTTAAAAATAAGAAAGGATAAGTATTTCAATTTGCAATTATAAAGTTTATAATAGTTTATTCTATAACATCAACTTTTAATTTAATCCATGTAATTGGGTGTTAAAGGTTTACCTTCCAAGATGAGTTTGCTCACGTAGAAACACAGCAGCTACAATGGCCACTATAACAGTGCCCAAAGGATTGAACATTGCAGCAAAGAGAGGACCTCTCTGAGAGATACACCATGATTGAAGGAAGAAGGTTGCAGCCATTGCAAGTCCCTGCTCCCCAAATATTAATATTTTATAAATCATTTTAAATATTCGCAGTGATTATTATTTTTTTTGTTAAAAGAAAATGAGTTGAATTAATTACCGCATATAAACAACAGCCTAGTTCAGTATATGAACTAAGCTTCCATGCTGAAGCTTGCCTTTCTAGGCAAAGTGCAGCGATTGCTGATTCAATTGTAGCCATGAATCCCATCAATGCAGATGAATATAAATGGTCTGGACAACTTGCTGTAATCGGCACCTGTCAAAAATTTCAAACCCTGAATTTATTTTCTTTATTTGTCAAGAAATATATTAATAATATTTATATAAAAAAAAATCAAAATACGATCATATAACATACAATTTTCCAAAAAATGTAATAAATGGTTGAAAGTTTATATTGAAGTATTTATATATACGAGTAATTTAGTAGCAATAATAAAATGATTAAATTAATAACGAATGTGAAAATTAACAGCAGTTTACCTGCAAAATAATCCAAAATGACCAGAAGCAACTGGCCCCAAACAGACATATGCATCCCAGCAACCAACCATCACCTTGAAAGCTTGATAAAGAATTTGATGGCAGGAGATCTGAGTTTAATAGCTTAGGACCCTTGATTAATGCCATGGAAACGGCTCCACTTACACATATTACTGTCCCTATGATTTTTGCAATACTTCTTAAGCTCCTAATATTTATTTTCTCCAACCTATTCAGAAGAATTAATCGAATATAAATTTAAAGATGATAAAATTTAATGGTTGATTGAATTTAATCTAATATAAATATATAAAAATTACCCCAATATGGCTGCCATTACGAAGGTAATAGCAGGAATCAGATTAATCATGGCACTTGTTGCAGTTGAATTGGTCAAGGACAGCCCTTCAAAATATGCAATTTGTTGGCCAGTGATTCTGCATTCGTGCATATCAGATCATTAGAAGATACATAGCATTGACCGTCTGAAGTTTAAAGGGCATCCACATCGAAATGATTTTTATTTATTTTTCAATTATATAAAAAATATTTGAATGTAATGAATCTTTTAAAATTATATTTTATGATGAAATTTTTAGATTGATTTTAGCAACCAGATTATGAATCATTAATGCAATAGCATTTTAATTTTATTGTATACAAATATAAAATTTTATATGTGTATTCAAAAAAATAATATAAAATCTTTTATATATATATATATATATATATATATATATATATATATATATATATCAATTAATTTGATGATAAATTACTGATAAAGCAAAATATAAGATTTCATTATGCTTGCAAAATATTAAATTGTCAAACTACAAAATAGTTTTCTCTTCTTTTGATGATTCTTTTTATCTCCTATTTTAATTTTATGTCATAATTTTAGTTATATATAAATAAGAGATTAATATAAAAGAAAAACAAACATGTAAATAAAATCATAGAGCAATCCAAAATCTAAAGATATTTCAATTTGTAAAATCGATAATAAATACTTTATTAATTAAGATTGAGATTAATCATTTTTTGAATACCTTGATATTCCTTTTTTTATTCTAATTATCAATATATAAAATAAAAAAATTAAAAATACAATTAAATATCAATGATCGCTACCCTCTCTGAATAACGAAAAATAAAAGAATAACTTGATTGAAGAGATATACCCAACAAGGGAAGCAAGAAATATCCAAGCAAAACCTTTTATTCCCATGGAAGAATTGATTGAACTTTTCCTGCAACAGGAGCAGGTATGAGAAAGAACGAACAATATTATTATTATTATTATTATTTTAAAATGAATTTAATAGATTTTTCTTGGAATTATATAGAAACAATACCTTGCAGAAACATAAGCAAGAGGAGCCATGATAAGAGTAGCTATGCCTTGCCTGTAGGCTACAAAAACCCTAGGATTCATCCCTTCTTGAAAGGCAGCTTTAGAGAAGAGAACGACTCCTGCAACTATGCTTTGCAGGAGAATCATCGCCAGTACTGGTTTACATTCTTCGAATCTCCCCATTTTCCTGTTTTTTGCCTTGGCAAGTTCAGCTTGCTGCTATTAGCAATGCAACTAGGTCGTATTTATATATTATGTATATGTTCAGAAGGGTTCTTCAGGTTATTGTGAAATGGACGTAGATGACTTCGCAGATCCATACTGTAATATTAATATTAAAACGAGATAAGCTTAAATCGATATTAAATCGTGCAAGCTTATATATATTATGAAATTATTGTAGAATTATTGAGCGGACCTTTCAAAATGCTCATCTTTTTATATCAATATTTCATTAAAAAATTAAGATTATATTGCGTCGATTTCACACTACTCTTTGAGGCAAAAAATTCACTTTCTTAAAATTATTTTATATCAAATATTTAATTGCTATATTATTTTTTGAAAAATTATTAATTAACTAATTAATTTTTTTTGCAAACATAGCAATTTTAATAAAGAATATACAATGAAGGGCAAAGTTGGTTGATGGTGGGTTAGTGGCCAATATTTTCAACAAATAATATAAGAAATCCTCTTGTTTAACTGACTATGTTCGAGATAATTCGGTTAATTAATTAATTAAATAAATAAATATAAATATATATTATTTAACAATTATTATATCTTATAATATAAATCATATAATAAAAGTGCTTTTAAGGTTTAATTTATCTTGAAAACCACTAAATTTCTTTGGTTTATAATACTTCAAATAGGTTAATCGAAATCAACTAGATTGATCACATATTAAGGTTTGAATTCTAAGATTTTATTAAAATAATTTTATTTGATTGATAAAGTCATGTCTGGGAGATTTGATTATCACGTGGGAGGGATTGATTAAAAGAATGGGCTAGTTGAAAATAAAGTAGGAGGAGATAAGCGACGTGACTATGAATCTGCGAAGCTATCATCATCTTACAACACAATCCAACTAATAATGTAATCGAACTGGAAAAATGACAACTCATGAAAACATGGCTGCCTGCTTTCATACCAAGAAATTGGTTTTTTTTATATTGACTTCTTTTCATATGTACAGATTGGTTCCCAAAATTTAAACAAGGGCCGATCAAGAACGAAAAAGCTTTAAAGTTAGTGATTTTTAACAATTTCACTTTAATTTTTTTTATTAATAAAATGTTTAAATCATAAACCCTATACCTTTGATGTTCTTTGCCACTGTTCCACCGAACAATTTTAACAAAATATTAATATAATTCTCATACTATTGTAATTTCATTAAATATATGCTGAAATTTTAATTTATATATATATATATATATAAATATATATGTTTGTGAAATTTGAAGTTTATATGTTACATACATATTAAACAATTATATTTAAATTTATATTATTAGTTCACAACCAATCTTGAAATAAATAATAATACCATGATAAATTATAAGAATATGCAATATCATAAAGTTTTAAATAATATAAATAACTTTTTAATCAATAAATATAATCAAATTATAGATATAAATAGTTGATTTACATCATATATAAAGGATGTATATATGAAATATTAAGCAAATTTTAAGTATTAATTAGTTATATATGAGTTAAAAGATATATCTAATTTATCATATTGCTAGAGTAATAGATGTAGATTTCAAGAAAAGTCCTTCCTCTTTTTATGTGTAGTTCTTTTTAGTGTGTGGTTGAGAATTGAATGTTGAATAAAAAGATTAAAACAAGAAAATGAATGAAGAATAAAGAATTTCAATTGAAAGAATGATTTGGAATAAAGAAAAAATGAAAAAAAGTTGTATGAATTTATAAAAATTGTGAATAGGAGTTAAAAAAATAGATATCAAAATAGTCATGATTGATTATATCATTAACTATTTCTTTATTTTATTTTTTGATACTAGAAATTTATTAAGAATCTATTGATTTCTATTGCTTTTGTTATTGTTATTGATTTGATCATTGACATTACAGGTCAAACTAAGACTAGAAAAAAAATATGGTATACTTTATTGCTTAGTTTGATTTATATGGAAGCTTTGATAATTTATGAACTAGTTATTACCATAAATCACTTTTTATTAATACAATGACAGCAAACCCTTATTACAGCTCATACTATTAAATTCGTTGCTCTTTTTTAGATACCAACAATTCTTGCTTCTACATCACATAATAATAAATGAGCAGTTTTAGAAAGATTTTATAATATGAAACTTCTTATATTTTGCAGAAATGTAAGGTATTATTTTTAAATTTCATTTTCTAATATTTTTATCGAAAGGAATTACTTTCATCATCTCTTTCAAATTAATATTCCAATATATTATTATCAGTTTTTCCTACATTTTCACTCATTCTCTTTCTTTTTCTTTTTCAAAAACAAAAAAAAAAAAGCTATTTTCAACTATTATAAATTTTTATTCCTTACTTTAAATTTTTGATTAAAATAATGAAGTTATATTTATATCACAATATTTTCCTATAAATATAACAATGAAAACTCATAACATTCAATATTAAAAAGAAGATATATGAGATAGGAAAAAAGTGTAATGGGGTATGAAAATTGGATTGAGCAGTAGCGATAAATAATATGGTCAAGTGGGGCATGTGAAGATGACAAGAAAACCAAGTTTAGACGGGGTTGGGTGTTGGAACGTGTTGCTGATTTGAAGAGGAGTAGGTCCCAATATTATCCTGAATGTTAGGGATTTGGCGTTATGCCCATAAATGGCTTAAAATGCCATGCTTTTGGGCTGTCGTTCCTAGCTCTGCATGTTACCTAAAATCTTCTGCATATATTAATCAATCATTGCTATGTTTGAGCTGACCTCAAGATTATGAATGGTAGAGTTTTTATTTGGTAATACAGTCTTTATATTTGAAGTTATATATTGTTCATGTTCGTGCTTGATATCTTATGCACATACATCTACTTGTATTGTGCACGATCTTATTATTTTAATATAAAAACAAATTGTAATAAATCATGAAATATATAATGTTATTAATCCTGAAATTAAAAAGAAGCAGAAGAAGATTCAAGGATAGATCCTAACGTAAGCATAAGATATGAAAGTGATAATACACTATCTCATTTTGTAGAAGAAAATATTTCCATAAATGAATTTTATAACATTATGTGTAAATTAATCGTACCTAATTGTTTATTTTAAGTAATGCTCTGCATCACGTGAAAAGAAGAATCATCAAACAAAGAGGCTTTGTCCAACTAGAATAACTTTTAGTTGACTTTTATGCATGTTTAATTGTTTGTATAACATGTATGAACATTATGTGAATTATTAAAATTGTATATAAAACCACATGATTTTGGGTTTATATGTATAACTCATTATTTGATTATTTGCATTGTATTTCTATTATCTTAAATCCTTCTATCATAGTTGACTAGTTGTATACATGTGAATACTCAAATGTTAATAATATTTGATAGATATAATCACCAATAAAATAAAATAAAATGTGAAATATAATTTAAATTAAGTTCCCAAAATATTAGATATGGATCTTTATATAAGATCAATATGTTTATTAATTTATATAATGATTCAACACCCATATCATTATTTTATAACAACAATGTAATCCTTTCATTGGAGGGAGAATTATGTTAATAAGGAATTGAAGAACTCGCTCGTGGATTGTGTTGTCTATCAAATGTAAAATCAAGTGGGAGAGTTGAAGATGATGAACCTATCATGTCAATAAAAATTCGACAAAATGTTTCAATGTAATTATGCAAAGTAATTGGTGGTGGCACAAGGATAACAACTTCTATTGTGAGATCTTGAAATGCTTGTCTTGTAAAAGATATGGTTAGGTGCCTCCTACGTGTTGTCATTTGTTACATTTGGATTCTTGGGAATTCAATTGGAGGTTGTGAGGATGAGGTGTGTCATCGATCACCTAAAGTACCTAAAATACTAGACATTTTTTGTTTGAGTGATGCTAAACCTACATTGCTAGTTGAAGCAATGTGATGAATCTTAGGAATTGTGAAGAAATTAAGATTTAATAATAAAGGTAGTATATATTGAAACAATAGTAGAAAATATTGATAATGAATTAAAGTTACCGATGCAATACGTTTAGCCCCATCTACTGATATCCATCGACAAATTTGTGTTATGAATCATTGCATATATTATGAATATGGTCCAAGTGATCCATTAAATGGAAGAGATAATGCTATTCATGATCGTTTATGATTCCATGAATCAATGTTAGGGGCATGATGAATATGTTAATTATTATCGATTTGACCTCTCAAGTCAATGCAATGAAGTTCATCTTGTTGGTATGGAGTTAGTGGAATTGGTTGGTTCATGCCAAATTGGCATAAATATTTATCAGGTTGATGCCACTCAACAATATTAAAGCAAATAAGTGGCACAACCACCCTTCAAATGTCTTGTCCAATCGTACAAAATTATGGTAAAGTATTTATGATTACTTTATACTGCTCCCAATGAATCTATGAAAATAAGAATATAACTATTAGTTTGATTAATGTATGAGTTTTCTAGACATCATCTCTCGATTAATGAAGTAATTAAAGCATGATCAATTTCAATGTAGCTTAGAACAGATATAGCATAAAATTCAGAGATTTTGAGGTACCGAATTACTTATGGATTGAGATTTTCAATTTCACTGGATTAAAAAACATTACTCATTGTTGCTCGATGACATAATAATACATCATGATTAACCTACATGTAAAATGATTATTAGTTAAGAAATTATTAACGTTCATGTAAAATAAATAAGAAATTTAATTTAAAATTTATTTGAAATAATTGGAAAGAAATAAATCTCATTACTCTACTGCAGTTGATTAATGTACATTTTTCATTGTCTAACAAATCTAAAATTTGGGGTCCGCATTACATAAAATGTTGAGGAATTGAATGTTCATCCATATTTTTCGACCTAAAGAAATATAAAGTATAATTAATAAAACATAATAAATGAAATTAATAAAACATAATAAATGAACATGTTACATTAATAAATATAACATATAAATAAAAGAAATGACCATATATAAATATAATAAATGAACACATATAACATAACAAATTAATGTAATAAAATATTGTAAATGAACAAATATAAATATAATAAATGAAAATTTTAATAAATTAAGATATTAAAATTTAAGATTTAAATGAATGAAAATTTTATAAATACATATTTTTAAAGAAAATGAATACAAAAAAATTTAATAAATGAATATAAATAAAAATAGAAATACCTTTTGTTATTAATATTCTATCAAATATATCCAATATTCTATCAAATAATATTATATCAAATATATCCAATCATTAAAATGAAAATTTTGATGTTAATCATGTGAAAACCCTAATCATGCAAATTTTAAATATTTTATGAAGGGAATTTTTGATTTAGGATTTACCCTAGAGGGTGAGGAGAATATTTGTTGAGGGTTGAATATTTGTTGTGAAGGCTGGTGGGGGAACTGTTTGGTGGAGCCATATTTATAGAAAAAGAGTGAAGGTAAAATCGGTAATAGAGCTATCAATTTTGGTGGCAATAGAGCTGTCAATTTCAGTGGCAGTTGCGGTTGACATGCCTGAAATGGGTAACTTGACAACCGATTTCTGTACAACATTATGATCTAACCAATTTGATAAATTGAAATTGACATTATTATTGTCGATTTTATTACAAAAATTTTAATTTTTTAATTTGAAAAAATTATCATATTATTCTAGAAAATAAAATAAGATTTGTATTAAATTGGAAAATAATTTTCCCAATCATTTGGTCTTATATCCCTTTATATAAGATCTGTTGAAATAATAAACTTGTTAGGTGAGGTTTTGAAATTAAGTTGTATGGTGTGTTAGGTGAGGTTTGAAAATTGTATTACATGGTGTGTTAGGTGAGGTTTGAAAATTATTGTATGGTGTGTTAGGTGAGGTTTGAAAATTGTATTGAAAATGTATGGTGTGTTAGGTGAATGTTAGGTGTGTGATTTTTATAATGTATATTAGGTAAAATGTTAGGTGTGTTTGTGTGGTGTAAGTTAGTATAAATATCCCATCCCATTGTGAGTTACAGGATAACACAAAATAAGAAAGAAAAACAAGAAGTAAAGCTTCTCTTGAGTGTTG
>CANYBF010396040.1:0-36657 GCA_948192965.1 Dalechampia spathulata
AGCTGCAAGTGCTTGCTGCTCATTCTCAATGGATTTTGACTGTTGTTGTAAAGATGGTGGCACTCTTTGAGGTCTTCTTCTGTAAAATTTCCTGATATGACCAATCTTATTGCAGTTGGTGCATTTTGCAATCTTCCAGCATTTGCTTTCAGGATGATTGGTCTTGTTACAATGAGAACAAGGAGGGAACTTTCCCTTTGACTGATGTCTATGATCATAGTTACTGGAAATCCTTGAGTTCGTTGGTTTGAAACTCAACCTTGCTGGAAATGCTCCTTCTATTTTCTCTTCAGTTCTGATGGAAGAACGCTGCTCCTGGACGTGGAGCTTACTTATCAGGTCAGCCACAGAAAGTTTAGTGATATCCTGTGCTTCTTCAATGGCTGAAATTTTTGACTCAAACTTCTCAGGAATGGTGATTAGGATCTTTTCCACAATGCTACTTTGATCTACTTTTGCACCAACTAAACGTATTCTGTTTATAATGTCAAGAACTCTTGTCGTATATTCCTTGATGTTCTCAGAATCCTTCATCTTCATGTTGGCCAGCTCACGTTTCAGAGTAATTATCCTTACTGTCTTGACTCTTTCACTTCCTTCATTTTCTGTCTTTAAGTAATCCCAGATTTCTTTAGGAGTTTTGAATGTCATTATACTTGTAAAGATATGATCTGCAACACCAACATGAAGCATTGTCAGAGCCTTGTCTTTCTTAGTTGATTGTCCTTCAAACATCCAAATTTGGTTAACTGTCGGGTTGTTTCCAAGTGGCGTTGGATCTTGATCTTCCTCTACAACTGCCCACAATGCAAGGGATCTCAGATAGGCTTTCATTTTAACTTCCCAGACTTGATAATTCTCCCCCGTGAACAAAGGAATAGATACTGGCGAAGAAGAAGAGGAAGAAGAAGAAGCCATGCTGATATATTTTGCAAGGATTTGGTTGTTGTAGGTTTTGATCAAGTAAAAACAATTTCACTTGAGTTTTCAGGTCCCTTTAAGAGCTTACAGCTCTGATACAATTTGTTAAGTTTTGAAGAAGTAGAAGAAGAAGAACATACAATGTATTTGACAAAAGCTTAATTCATTTCATTCCAAATGTTGCATAATATAACAACTTACAATTGCTTGTACAATAAGTAAAGCTTACATTTCCATCATTAAGAGTTGGCTTTGACAGTGATTACATTTCCAAAATACCTACCATATAATCATTAACAACAAAAGTACATAGTCACATGACTTAACTAAACAACTAAGTAATCTAAACATCTAAGTTGAAGTACTAACAATAGAAGTTCCATTTCAAAGTCTCATTGCACTTCATATATGATGTCAGGGATGTTACATTCTGAATATTGATCAGTTTGACGTTATAGTGCGGATGCTAGAAAACGCTTAGCCTTGACCGCAGGTTACGAGAAGATAGGGAATGCAGGCATTCTGATTGGTTTCTATGAGTAGGAAATCGGGTTTTGAACTGCATCGTTTAGCTAAGGGGAATAGGAAATTTTCTGTTGTCCCTTTCAGTGGTATTGTATGGTATTTTGGGACTTGAATTTAGTAAGGATATGGATAAAGTCCGCTTCAGACATTCAAATTCTGCATTTAGATGCTGGTAGTTGGCTGTTATATTGATTGTATGTTACATTGATTGTAGTTGATTTTCTTGAAACTTGATTTTCTAGTTTTGATTGTCTTGTTGGATGCATTTCAAACTGAATATACCCAACCTTCCATTATAGTTGTAAATTCTACAACCATCTCATCTTATACATAAAAACGAAAAGGTGGCACCATGTTTGAGACGTTTTAGTGAAATAGATTCTTGCTTGATAAAATCGTTCATTTTCGTGAATGCTGTATCAGGTGTGGGATCTTGGAGGGCAAGGCAGATTGAGGAATTATCATGGAACTCATGGTGTCATTTTGGTGATAAATAGTACAGATAGAGTCAGAATCTCCACCATGAAAGATGAACTGTTCAGGTTGCTTGGACATGATGATTTACAACAATCCGTCATTCGTGCATTTGCGAGTAAACAAGATCTTAAGAATGCCATGACACCAGCAGAGATTACCGATGAGCATTTTCTTCACAGCATCAAGAATCATGATTGGCACATCCAAGCCTGCTGTGCAAGTTGCAGGGAAACCACCAAGCTGACAGAGCGGTTCATTTTTCCAAATGTTGATGGTTTTTTTAATCATTGTATACCATCAAACGGCTCTCATCATCAATACTGTAGATCGCTTCCTGAAAAATTTTATTATAGATTTTCAAATCACAGAAATGTTACCATAAATTTATTGTTTTCTGCACAATAACTCGTCAAGTTAAGAAAAACCATTGATGTTGCATGTCTGTAAGTCGAAGCTTTGACCAACAAGAGATGAATGACATTATAAAGCTCGAAATTGCAATTACAATTAAAAATCAGAGCATCCAACATCTGCAACCCTGCGATTCTTGCGGACCTTCAAACCATCTATCCCATAATGGATTTAGCGGGCCGCTAGTCCTGTCAAACCATAATAAACAGATTTTTGGACAAGTTCAATTGATATGGATGGCATGGAATACAGTAATGCAGAGGGGTAATTTACATTGGCAGTAGTGGGTCTGGCCTAGCGTCCACGTTACTCTGCATTCTGACCATGTAAAACAAATTTAGCTCACAGAATTAAACTAATAAATCAAGTTCAGCTTTTGATCTATAGCACTCATCCAGGATTTTCCTTCTTTTTTTATGGTAGAACTTACTCTTTGCATACAGCTGAGGCGTTGTCCATCTTATCAAGCTGTTCGAATTCTTCCTGACAATACAAGCAATTCAAATAATGAAATCCCAGAGTCAGTCACCATCTAGTCACTTGAATTCAGCATTCTTAATATATCAGTCAGATAATTGAATGGTAAAGCGTTTCCTGATCCTGATACTACATGGCGAACCCTGGCATATTAGTCGAGTTGCCCGTACAAGGAAATTGCCTCCAATTTCCATGAACAGAAAGAAAGCAGAGCCAAATTCTCACCAGGAACTCTCCAAACTCAGGAATAGAATTTTCAGTTTCATTCAATATGACATGATACATCATCAGGGACATAGAAAAAGGAAGAGATCTGATATAATATTGCAACCACCTTAAAGCTTAAGAAGTAAATATGTCTTGTTCCAAATTATTGATTGCTTTCCTTCAATACAGGCTTTATGGGGCCAATGCTCGAACTAGAATTGATGAAGTGGGAATTTGCCAAGCTAGGCATAACTAACATAACAACTACTTCATGAGATGGTAGAATCTCCCAAAGTAGCATCTACTGACCAGGCAAAAATTTACACAGCCTTGGAAGTATGATAGATCACCATGTCCCCAAGAAGCATTTTCAATTAATGGGATGGCAATTAACAAGTAGCCACATGTTTGGGTGTTAATGATGTGTACATGGTAGAGATGATAATATGACAAGAAGCTTCCTCTGAGCAACAGCCAAAGGCTTTTCAACAATTGCAAACATGAAAGCTCAAGTATCAGTTAAAATAGAGAAATTCCAAAGTTTCTGTTTCTGGAACAAAACCCAATTCAGTTATCCCAGGAAATACAGTAAGCAATCAAACAAAAGAACCCCACTTTGATCCAATGAACAGAAAGAAAACTAACAAAGAACTAACCTCCAAAAATCTGGTCTCTTGCTCAAGTCGTTTTAGCTCAGCTTGTACCCTATGTTTCCCTCTAGTATCAACAGCAGAAGCCAAAGAATTGACACTTGGAGTAATCGGACCCGAAAAATTAGACCTGTCAGATTGCATCCTTAGAAAGACACACAGACGCACGCAATAGTCGGAACTATTTAGCATATTAGCCACCCATCTTCCATCCAACAAAAATGATGATGGCATTGGAGAAATAAATAACAAGCCAGATATCAGAATGGACCCTCTCCGGATATGTACTTTATTCCAAAAGAACAAGCGAGAAAAGAAAAAGCTAACTACTTTTTATCATTAATACCAATAAAAACAAAAGGTATCTGATTTTACTGATTGACTCGAAGAAAGACAACTCGTGGATAAGTGGGTGACGTGTGCATCTCCTTTCTTCTGACATTTTTGGAGGAAAAACAGAAAAAAAAAAAGATACAGTTCTTATTCTTCATGTTCCTGTTTTTCCATCGTTTTGTTTAAGCTCCAAACCTGTTTTTCCCGATCTCCGTTATTATTGTTATCGATATTTTATTTTCATATGGCAGTCAGTCCTAAGATAATCCCAAATTGCACAGATACATGCAGTCCTGAAAAAGAATCGAAAATTTCTCATGTAAATTCTGCAAAATTATTTGGTATCAAAGCTAGCAAATACTTTGCATCGTATCCGTTAACATTGTGAAGTCCTTTCTTCTAGGTTGGTATCTTTCTGGAGAACGTTAATTACAACTTGTATGGCAGATAGAATTTAGAATCAAGAACTAACTAATATGAGTCTGATACATATCAGACTATTAAATATCACAGTTAATAAAACGGTTGCAATTATATTGATTGGTGATTAATTTATATAATAATAATAATAATAATAATTTCCTTCATTGGTGGCAATTGCCAAGTTCTGTTTTGGGTATTCAAAGAGACAAAAAAACTGAAGGCTCGGGGCCCCTGAACAAGCAATGAGCCAAGGGCAGGCATTGGTTCAGAAAAGCTGCTACTTGGGCTTCACTTAAACCAAGCATTCTCCTTGTTAACAGGGAAAACCCGAACTGCCAGTGGCACCCACTCAAAGTTTAAAGGAAACAAGCAAGGGCAGTAGCATGCGATGGTGATGTTATTTTTAACAACAAAACAAGCAAGTTTGGAAAAGAAATTAAAAAAAGATGGTGATGTTATAATGCAGTTGAAGCATGTGATGATCAATTGAGGTGAGAAGTTAACAGATGAAGAGGTGGAGCAGATGATCAAGGAAGCTAATTTGAATGGTGATGGTCAAGTTAGCTATGACGAATTTCTTAAATTTATGTACCACAATTATAGAAAAAAAGAGGATTAATTCATGTAGACTTAATTTCTCTCTGCTTTCACGTATTCCATGGATATCATCTGATGATTCATCTGATGTGATGCATGAAATATACAACTTTCCAATATCGTCGAGCTAATCAGAATAATAAAATCAGAAAAGGTGGGTTAATAGATGTGAAATTGCCACAGATATGAGACTGTTGAGTGTTTGACCAACGGCACGTGGTCGGTTTCCATGGATCGCTCATATACTTGTAGGCTTTATTATAAAACACCTCTGCATATTTTATAAATAGTAATTAACAAAAAATCAAAATGTTTAATGAAATAAAATAATAATCCAAAGTTTCCAGTTTCTTTCCAGCAAACAGAAACCATTCCATCAACAAAATTCAACTAACTTATATCCAAAATACAATACTCAAGTAGTGCAAGTTATACATATATATATATATATATATAAACAGACAACATAGGAGACAGAACAACTAATCACAGCTCTTCTTCTTCTCTTTTTGGTTAATCTGCAATACACCAATACCGATCAGCAGCCTCAGTCCACAAATCAGAAACCCAGTTCTCCGAATCACTTGAATTAGAAAGGGAAATGCCAACCAAAACATGCTTAAAGGGTGAAGACTTAGATAGGTGGTTTATTTGAATACAGTCGTGCACAAGACAAGCAATTGGTGAAGAGATTCGACCTGCGCCTGTGCCTCGCTCTAGTTTGGATGGACATTGGTGACTTTTCTTCGTCGACTGTCTTCTCTGCACGAGCTTGCTGGTCTTGTTTCATTGGCATGACAGCCTCTTCTTCTTCTTTCAAGTAACCAAGAAATGGTTCTTTCAACTTGTCAGAATCGCTTCTTTCCAACGTGATCACTTTCTTTTCTACTGGCAGTTCTTGACTGTGTTGGGCTTGTGGAAATGATTTCTCAAGGTTTGCATCAGCCTTGCCTGACGAGCTTTCTATTGCATTTTTATCTTGGCAAATTAGGGGCGTCTCGTCCGATTCTTCGGTATTTGAGAGATTGAGATCAAAGCTTGGAGATTTCCGTATTTCGGCATGAACATTCAAGTCATCAGAAAATGATCCATTCCTGATCCTTCCCGCACTTGGTTGTCGTTCATGACTGCCTTTTGCCGAATTGCTTTGTGCAACTTCTTGTGGTTTCTCATTTCCCAACTCAACTGCAGAACCTGTGCTTTCTGTAGTAATATTTTGAGACTTTGACTCCTGTGCTTGAATCAGGTTTTCAGGAATTGGGTCAGCGCTGAGATTCCCTTTATTTTCTTTCTCATGAATTCCATGCTCCGCAAAGTTTGACGTTTCATTGATCTGGTGTTGCTCGCTGGAATTATTTGCTGAAGCTGAAGGATTAATATCTGTCGTTTCCTCTTTCTTCAAGTCTTCCGGTTTCTCTTCGCTCTCCTTACCACTTGTAGCGTGATGCTCTGCTGGAAGCGTTCCTTGCTCTGTGTGGTTGTCAAATTCCTCGACACACTTTGCCTCCTCAATTTTGCCGTCTCCACTGCTGTCAGCATCATGAATATTATCCGCGTCAGGTTTTGAAAACGTTGTTTCCTCTTTTAAGT
Organism: Dalechampia spathulata; assembly: GCA_948192965.1. NCBI lineage: Eukaryota > Viridiplantae > Streptophyta > Magnoliopsida > Malpighiales > Euphorbiaceae > Dalechampia > Dalechampia spathulata. Next base: position 6,612 of record CANYBF010396040.1, read on the forward strand.
TTTCTCGATTAGCAATTGATTGCTCATCTGTATTTCCAAGTTCAGGAACCATCTTGATCTTTCCTTCAGATCCCTCCTGATGTCCTTCAGAAGCTTCATTTTGATTTTCAGATTTATTAATAGCCTTGGCCTCAGCACCTTGGCAGTTCCCGTTATCAACTTCATGAGCCATACTTGCTTCAGGTTTGGTATCTCCCAACTCAGCTCCATTGGCTTTTCCACTAGCAACCGCGGACTCAGCCGTCAAAGTTCCAGGTTCATGATTCATCGGAGCCTTTTCTTCTGATCCTTTGCAGCATTCTTCAGAAACCTCATTATGGTTGTCAGATTCCTCAGAAACCTTTACCTCCTCAACTTGGCAGTTTCCATCACCATCAGCGGGATGAACAGTGGTCACGGAATCGCCCTTCTCAATGTTGTTACCATCTTGTATTACGGACGAGTCAGTTTGAGATGCATTTGTATTGTCGATCTCCGGTAACCTCGCCAATTCCTTATCATCATGCTTTCCGTCTGCACTTCCCAATTCTTCTCCTACCAGATTAGTCTCTTGAGCCTTGCTTTCAGGTAAACAGCCTTCTTGTAGTGGTGATTTCGAATCTAAAGAATTTCCATTTCCATTTATCTTATCAGCTATCTCGCCAGAATTGACTTCTGAAATATCTGATAACATTGCTGTTGGTTTAGTCGGTGAACTCCCATCCTCGATTCCAGCTTCCACATCAGATTTCTCTTTTCTTGACATCTCATCTTCTGCAGATGGCATTTCTTTCCCTGACAAATTTTCTCCTTTCTCTCCCACATCTGAATCAGCGCCAGAAACTTCAGCTCCTTCTGTGTCGTCCGGTACATTCGCTTTATCATGGCATGCAATACTTGATCCAGGGTCATCTTCACTTCCTTTCTGTGAGATAATTCCATTTTGTTCCGACTCGTCAGCATGATTTTTCGTTAATTCATGTTGATCAGACTTCAATTCTGCAGAATCTTGGAGTTTTGGATCTTTTTCATGATCCTGTTTCCCTGTACATAGCAAACAAAGATTCAAGAGTTGGCTTTATTGGGTTTTCATACGCCTACTCGATTAAAATACTTTGAAATTTCTTGACAAGAAATTCTATCTGGGAAAATATGAATCCATAAAAGATATACATCAGTTACTCTGGGGCACGTATGGATCCCATCAAAATAATTCATACATGTAATTATATTAATAATATGATAAGTTTAGAATTAGAAGGATTAATATTACACCAACAAATAAATAGACATATGGCTAGTATATGACATACATGAATAATAGTATATCATATACTGGAAACTCAATAATTATTTTATAATATGAATTCTATACAGTAAATATCTTTTAAAATGATATATTATAAAATATTTTAAGAAAGCTCCTCCAAATGATATAAAATATATATTATTATTTATAGGTTAATTTCTTAATTATTAATCGTCTTAAATTGTTGATTTAGTTATAAAATATAATTTATTATCATAAACTAAACTAACAGTATTAAGATGTTATTTCAATGTATATAAAGGCCATAGAGATGATACTCTTCAACATACACAAACAGAATCTAAGTCGACTGGTAAAGCTAACCTGTCTTGGAGACATCTTCAATCTGACTATTGCTAACTTTCTCATCTGAGTTCGACGATGATAGTTTTTCATGACCTTCTAATTCCTCTGCCAAGGAATCTGCAGATTGAACTACGCCATCTTCGGCACCACCTTTGTTTGTTTCCTTTCCAGCTTCTGGATATTCCTCAGAGTGAACTTGAGGTAGTTGTTCTGCAACAGCAAAAGGCCTACGTTAACTAGCCAGGCCCTTTCCGATCAGCAGATTAAAAAAAAAAAAAAAACACTTTGCCGAGAAAATAACATTACATATAATCATGAAACTTAACCTTTTCCGTCAGGCTTCTGGTCATGAAGGGGACCATCTCCTGCTCCTTTCAGATCATCAGAGTTTAACACCGTGTCTTTCTGATGATAAACTTTAAGTTCAGTTGTCGGAACCACGTTCTTCAAATCACTAGAATAGGGAGGTTCACGCAGAGATTTTTTCTGATTTGCAGGGCCAGTGTTTTCTTTTTCTGCATTTGCATGTACATCATGAGCATGCAAAAGAATAAAATCAACATGCATGTTTGATTAAGTAGAAAATGTACAAGGAAAAAGGATGAAACCATACCTCGCAATCCTGATGTGTTATTGTTTCCCATCTCGTTTCCCATGTTCAGTTTTCGAAATCCTGCAAATATAAATGAAGCAAAAATCTTTAACTGCAAGGGGCCGGTCCCTTTCTTGGAATTAAATGAAGTTGAAAACTTGGAAGTCTACAAGTCAGAATGTTCATACCATAATTATGATAATGATGCTTATCATTAATTTCACATGCCTCTAGCTTTAGATACTTGAGGATGACTTGATTTCTGATAGATTGCCAGAGTGTTATCTCAAATAAAATGGCTAAGCTTCCTTTATGTTGCTTAAAGCATAAGCCTTATCTTGGGTCACTTGTCGGCCGAATTTGTGTATGTATGTATATATATATATATACATATATATTATTTATTTATTTATTTATTTATTTATTTTCAGTCTCTTTTATTTTCTTTTCTTATCCCTATCACTTGCCTGCCTTCATCATTACTCTGAAACTAATTTCTCAGTAGCATCTACAGCAAGATTTAGATAATCCCATGGTAAGTAATGAAAGTTTCAAACCGAAGATTATATATATTAACCAGATATTAACTTCCCCAAATCAAGAAAAAACAATTAATAAATGATTCATAACTTGATAATTTATTAGATTTTAGTGGGATTAGTTGAGTTTACTACCTTTGTCACATTGGACATCACGAATTTACGGGGCATAAAATTGTGATGCAATGTTGAATGTGGTGCTTGGTCTACTTTATTTTAGCAGCAGGTGGATTTGACAAAGTTAAAAAGTAAAATATTGTTGGTGGTTGAGGAAAGTCGTCGGTTAATTTGAAGGAAAGCTCCGAATCATGGCGGCAAAAGGATTCTTTTTATTCCTAACCGGAATCACCTCCATGAAATTAGATGTCAGCTTTTTGAGATTGATCAAGAGAGGGCTTTGTAAGAGGACCTACCTGACAGGCCATAAACTGAATACTGTAGTCACATAGACATAAGGAATCCAGGACTTGACAAACAAATACATGAACTGGTCCATAGTTAATTCAACAAACAAGGATCTCATAATTCTGTATAACCCACATGTCAAGCACAGATTGGGCGATTTTGGGGAGATTAGTATTCATTGTTGTGTAATGATGGTTCTAATAAGTATTTGAAGTTGTGGGTCTGACGTTTAATCTAGAATATTGTTGAGGGTAAAGCTTGTTGAAGATGAAACATGGCAAGGTGGCTTGGGACGGATGCTTTATTTAAGGCTAATTACATAATACAAGGGCATTTCTTTGGAACTCTCTACCTTTACATAAAGTCAGAAGTCGGCATATTGGACCCTTGTATTATTATTTCTTGTTGTAATTAATTAATTGAAGGGAATATGAAGTGTAAATCCAACCAAGTGTCACTTCTTTTTACAAACAAATTAGGCCCTCTCAGATGATCATCACATTGTTGAATCTTTTAAACTATTATATTAATTTATATCAAAAAGTAAGTAAATAAATAAGATATAGAGATGGGTGAAGAATCATTTACAATGTGGAGGTAATTCCATACTCCTAAGTATGGTTCTGTGTTTGGGGGCTGGGCTCAAGTTCCTCCTTATTTGTGTTTTGAGTTTCAGCATTTTATTTCTGTTGAGCACTCACCACTTCAAATCAGATTAATCAAGAGAAGCATTTAACCACTTCTTTAACAACATCTCCATCACCATTCTTGTATTGGGTTATTTTAATGGAATTATGAATGAATTTGTTAGGCCATAAGCAGAACCTGTTTTGTTTGAGTCACCCACTGGTCAACATCTATAACATGTCTTGCACCTTATTTAAAGTCTGTTATTTTTCATTGTGTTAATAAAGATGAAGACTAAATAATATTTATATGACAGCAAGTTTAAATAACTATTTTTGGAAATAATTTAAAAATTGAAAATTACATTCACATAATTATTATCATATTTTTTTTTCTTTAATTGACTTCCCTTTGATTAGCAATAACCATTACAAAGGAAAGTTTTTTATTCTTAACTTCTTCATTTCAATGACGTTACATTTTAAATCATCTTAAACTTCATAAAAATTATTTAAATAAAAATGTCGTGTTAGAATTTTGTATTTCTTTCAAAATATTGGATTTAAAAAGTAAAAGCATTTTACTAATTTATTAAAATGATAATATTGATATTTAATTGGTTTTATGAAAAGATTATAATAATTTACTAAAGATATATTATAGAATAAAAAAAATTTACAATAAGATCCAGTGAAATAGAAGGATGGTAGAGTTGTATAAAAAAGGAAAAAAGAAATGGAAGTCATGTGACTCAGAGAAATATGAAGCAAATATTGAATTTGCTGGAACTCAAACTTTTAGTTATTCCAAAAGACAAGAATCCTATATCTTTTATTTACAACATCAAAATTGGATTTAAGTAATCTTTTACAAGTTTGGGTTCTTAAAAGGCCTAGAAGTGGGCAAGATCTCGTGTACATGAGATTGAGTCAAGAAGCCTAAATTGGTGGATTTGCACCCCCTGTGCGCAGCGTGTAGACACGAATGCCATCAATTTTTGGGATCCCAATATTAAATCCATTTTATGATTTTTATTTTTTAAATATTTATTTAAATTTTTTTAAATTTTTTCCTTCCATCTAACTTTTTACCAAGTCTTACTTAGACTCATATTAACGTTAACATAATGTTTCTTTCCCTTCTTTTTCTCCACTTTCCCGTGCCTTTCCCACGTCCTACCATCTTCCACGATCATGCTTCTGAGATTCCATCAACCTTTCCAACGTTTACTTCATTTCCAAGTACTATAAATACATACCTTCACTTCATAGTTGAACATATCAATAAAAAGCATTCATCTCTTCTTCTTCCTTACTTCACTTTCCTTTTCTCTAAGAGTTTGCTTGCTAGTTCAGGTTCTCCCGATCGATAAATTGTTATTCCTACTTCCTACCTTTTAGTAGATGAATTCGTTTTATTAGGAGGATTGCCACTATATGGAAATATCCTTTAAGGGCAGTGAATTCACATGACTTGAGTTACAAATTTTCTTCATTTTTCACCTTATTTTACTACAATCTTAAAGGATATCGTTATGGCTTCAAATTCTTCCATGACTACTACTGTTGTTGCCTCCTCTACATCCACTACCCTTGGAGCTATTCCCGTCACGGCTGCCCCACTATCCTCTGTTGCTGTTAACGTTTAGGTACCATCAACTGGTGTTTTTGTATTTGCAGGATTGCAACCACCTCCATTGCCTATCATGATCCATGGTGTGCCTTATGCTAAGCTATTTTTGGACATATCAAAAAATTGAAGTTTTCAACGGACAAAACTTCAAAAGGTGGCAAGAAAGAATTTCTACAGTACTTGATATGCATGGAGTTGCTGCGGCCCTTACTACTGCTAAACCACCATAAGAAGCTGATCCAAAACATATGGAAGCTTGGATCTATACGAATAAAATATGCAGGCCTACTATCATCAACACTCTTTTGAATGAGTTATTTGATGTTTACTGCTCCTATAAAGAAGAGAAAGAAATTTGGGATTCAATGATCACTAAATATACGGCTGAAGATGTTAGAAAATAGAAGTTTGTAATTGGTAAATATTACAAATAGGAGATGGGGGAAGACAAAGACATTAGAAGCCAAATTAACCAATATCACAAGCTACTAGAAGATCTTAAAGTTGAAAACATCACTCTTCCAGAAGAATTTATAGCAGGAATATTGATCGAGAAGCTGCCAGGATCATAAAAGGATTATAAACAACAACTGAAGCACAAACATAAGCAACTTTCTGTAATGGAATTGATCACCTACATCATTATTGAAGACACAAATAGGAGGGAGTTGAAATTAACAAAAGTAAAGGAATTCACCACAAGAGCACACTTGGTACAGGATAAAAGACAACACAACAGGTATGCTAAGAAACCTGATTACGTTCCTTGGAGCTCTAATCCCACTTTCAAAAAGAAAGGAATTTTTTTTGTGTATGGAAAGACAGGGCATCATGCACCCCAGTATAGGAAGAAAGCAAGACTTGACAATCCTCCTCCACCAAAGGTAAATTTGGTTGAAGGAGATGACATTATTGCAACGATTGTTTCTCAAGCTTTCTTAGTGGCCAATGTAAAAGATTGGGTGGTAGACTCTGGTGCTACCAGATATATTTGTGCAAACAGAGATGCTTTTACCTCCTATAATGCAGTAGGAGAAGGAGAATAACATGTTTACTTGGGAGACTCCCAAATGACTACTATCCTTGGCAAAGGAAAAATTCTTCTCTAGCTTACATTTGGCAAGACATTAGCTCTAAATGATATACTTCATGTGCCTAACATTCAAGCAAATTTAATATCTGTGGCTCTATTAGAGAAAGTTGGAGTTAAAGTGCCATTTGAATATGATAAGATTGTAATGACAAAGAATAATGTTTTTATAGGAAAAGGATACTATAATTAGGGTCTCTTTGTACTCAACATTTTTGAGATTATGAATGGAAATGCATCTTCTTCTGCTTACTTGATTGATTCTTATGATTTATGGCATGCTAGATTAGGACATGTTAATTTTTCCTATCTTAAAAGTATGCATCATATTGGTTTAATCTCTAGAATTAGTAACACTTATGTTAATAAATGTGAAATACGTGCTGAATCAAAATTAACTAAAAAAACTTGTCATTCTGTGAATAGAGGAACTGAACTACTTAGTCTTATTCATACCGATCTAGGTGATTTAAAATAAACCTTTGACTAGAGACGGTAAGAAATATTATATAACTTTTATTGATCATTATTACACAAAAAGTATTTTTACTTAGACATAAAGATGAAGCATTTGATATTTTTTTCTATATAAAGCTGAAGTAGAAAATCAATTAAATAGAAAAATAAAAAAGATTAGATCAGATAGAGGTGGTGAATATTTTCCTTTTAATGACTTTTATGAAAAAGAATGTATTATACATGAGACTACGCCTCCTTATTCACCTGAATCTAATGGTGTAGCTGAAAGAAAAAATAGAACCTTAAAAGAAATGATGAATGCTTTACTTGTTAGTTCTGGTGCTTCAGATAATATGTGGGGGCAAATATTGAATCTGTTAGAACTCAACCTTTTAGCTATTCCAAAAGACAAGAATCCCACATCTTTTATTTACAACATCAAAAATGGATTTAAGTAATGTTTTACAAGCTTGTGTTCTTAAAAGGCCTAGAAGTGGGCAAGGCCTCACTCATATGAGATTGGACCAAGAAGCCTAAATTGGTGGATTTGCACCCCGCCCTACGCACGACCTGCGGACACAAATGCTGTCAATTCATAAGGTCCCAATATCTGATAAATTTTATGATTTTTATTTTTTAAATATTTATTTAAATTATTTTAAATTTTTTCCTTCCATAAGACTTTTTACCAAGTCTTACTTAGACTCACATTAATGTTAACATAATGTTTCTTTCCCTTCTTTTCCTCCACTTTCCCATACCTTTCCCACATCCTACCATCTTCCACAATCATGCTTCCGAGATTCCATCAACCTTCCCAACGTTTACTTCATCTCTGAGTACTATAAATACATACCTTCACTTCATAGTTGAACATATCAATAAAAAGCATTCCTCTCTTCTTCTTCCTTACTTCGCTTTCCTTTTCTCTAAGAGTTTACTTACTAGTTTGGGTTCTCCTGATCGATAAATTATTGTTCTTGCTTCCTACCTTTTAGTAGATGAACACATTTTACCCTAGGAGGATTGCCACTATACAAAAATATCCTTTAAGGGCAGTGAATGCACATGACTCAAGTTACAAATTTTCTTTATTTTTCACCTTATTTTACTACAGAACCAAACATCTAAGACTCCACAGAAAAGAAAGAAACATACAAAAATGCAAGATAGAGCCTAATAAACCAAAATGCTTGAAATCCTACATATGTGAAGCCTAACCCATTGCTTTGCTTATTTTGGGATTATCGTTCTCTTCACAAGTCTTGGGCGAGTACCCATTTCATGCTTCAATAGAGTTTTGCTAAGGAAGAAGCTTCATAACACATAAACATGTACATAAAAAAGGAGTAGCAAAGACTATATTTACAATGTGCTCAAGTTATTATGATTCCTATGGAAGAAAAAGGCATTCTGATGATCATGAAAGAAACAAAAGTATGCAACTTATTAATGACATGGCTATTCAAGGCCTCTATTGTATGGCTTTTGCACATGCATAAATTATAAACGAAGAGTGAATATGAGTTTCAAAGAAAGATACTTAAAGTTGATAGATTGACCCTGTTAGGAATTATGGGTATCAACAACTCACTCTGATCAGAGTGGAAAAAAGTTATGGAAATTTGCTAACATGATGGAGTTAACATCAAAATGATCACAGATGATAATGTTTCCACCCCAAGAGCTATAACCCTATAGTTGTTGGAGATACTATAATTATAATCACATAATTTATTTGCTTAATTTTAAGTCAAGTAGCTTGATTATAATCATATGAAACATTAATATATAATAACTATGATTCATGTTAATTTTAAACATTTTTTCTTAAAATAAATCATCTCCCTTCTACTTCTTTGTTAAAGATCATCTTAAGCTATTTTTGGAATTTTTCAAACCTTTCTCTATTAAAATCATTTATGAAGATATCTACTACTTGATCTTCTTATTTTACCTTTACCATAAAGATTTTTATTTTTAATACTTTTTCTTGAATGAAATGATATTGAACTTCTATGTGCTTTATTCTTGTATAAAATACAAGATTTCCACTAAATTAATTATTGATTGTTTATCACAACATAAGGAGACTACATAGTCTATTAGTTATGGTAAATCTTTCAATAATTAAATTAATCATGTGCTTTTTTATGCTATTATGGTTATTGTATGATATTCAATTTCAATTATTGAAAGTGATACTATTTGTTACTTTTATTACACCATGTTATGACCCTAGATCCAAAGTTGAAGACGTACTTAGTTGTGGATCTTTAAGTGTCAACAATATTAATATAATCAACATTACAATAACCTCTCAAATTTCTTTCTACATTATGTTTTATAGAGTAAGTCAAAGTCAATTATTTCTTTAACATACCTAAGTATTATTTGGATAGTTTCTAAGTGAGTGTGCTTTGAAACTTACATAAATCTACATACTATTATGACAATATAAGCAATGTCTGGTATTATCAAGGTTAAGTATATTAAGTTATTAATAATTTTTCAACACATTATTTAGATCTTTTAAATCTTTCCCTTTTATTGCACTTATCACCGAATTCATTTCCACTAACAAAGAGATAGACTTGCAATCAAGCATACCATACTTTTATAACAAATGTTTAGCACACTTTTATTGACATGGAAATATCACTTCTTTTATTCATTCTACCTCTAACCTCGAGAAATGATTCAATTCTCCAAGTTCCTTTATTTAGAAACGAAGAAAGAGCAATAGATCTTAGGGGACCTTAATCTCGGTTTTAATATTAATAAACTATATTTATGTTGCTAATAAGATGTTTTAAATATTAAATTTGATTTGTAGTGTTCAGGATATATTATGGCTTAAGAAGAGCAAAAAATGTGATTTATAGGCAGTATGGGGTGGTACCCTTGTATGAGTTCCTGGATATGCCCATAAAATGAGTAGATGTAGTTGTGAAGGAGTACCATTACCCTTACAATTATATGAACTTCATGTAAATGTTGTTACACCCTTTTGTATAAGCATGCATGACTTACAAGTTGAGTTTTTAATAATTTTTTGAAATGAGTTTAATAGATAAATTTACATTTATTTCACCTCCAATGATCATTTGAACTTAAAAAGAGTATTTATACTTAGTTTCTTACATTTTCAAGTAAGTAATTATTGCTTTAAGCTCTTTAGTTGAAAATCCCTTTTTATTTGCTTATAAAATTGTGTTGCTTTCATTCTTGATATATTGGTTTATTGATTTTAGGTTTTTGGTAAGAGTTAATGTATTAGGCATTTTTTGTTATAAGTTGAGATTTCTTTTTAAATTTATTTGATTGTAAAGGTTTATGTATGATATTTGAAAATATATTGTAAGAGTTTTAGTGTGAACCTTAGAAAATACTACGGTTTAGTTCTTGGGTTGAAGAACTAGGTTTGTAATCTTTATTGAAAAATTAATAAAAACCTAAGTAGGTTGATTAAGTAAGTGGATGTGGGCATCTGTTGGTCACATCACTATAAATCTTTATATTTTTCTTTTAACTCTCATTCTATTTATTGTTTAATTAATGTTGTTATCATTACTTAAGGATTTTAATTGGTATTAAAGCTTTAGGCTTTATTGGATAAGAATTTACTTTGTTTGAGTTAAGATTAATGATAACATAATCTCCAAAGAGTAAATCTTATATTAAACTACCTTTCTTTGATGGTATACATTATCCATATTAAAAACATCAAATGGAAGTATTTTTATATAGTGAAGTGAATTTATGAGATTTGATTATTGAAGATTATATCACTTTAACAACTACAATTGATGATGTTTCCCCATTAAAACACAAGAGCAGTTAGAGAAAAGAAGAGAAGAAAGCTAATGGTAAGAATAAAAAGGCAATGAATATATTTTATTTCAATAGAGAAAAGTATGAGAAGGTTTCACATTGCATGATGATGAAACAAATTTAAGATGCTTTTGAAACTCACTATGAAGGAATAAATCAAGTTAAGATAGAGAAGATTCAACTTTTGACATATCAAAATAAGATATTCACTATGAAGCAAAATGAAAGTGTATTGGAAATATGCAGTAAGCTCATATTGATCATTATGCTAGATAAGCTATCAATAATAATATTCTTAGAGTTCTTCTAAATAAGGATTGAAAAGCAAGTGTTACTTCAATTGAGGAAGTAAATGATTTATCAACTCTATAAAAAGATGTTCTTTTAGGTAAACTTCTTACTTATAAGATAAATTTAAAGTAAGAAGTTAAATAAAAAAAGAAAAAAGCTTTACTTTCAAAGTCATTATGGAAGAAAGTGACACAAAATAATCAACATATGGTGAAGATGTTAATGATGAAGTTACTCTCCTCATTAGAAGAGTAAAGACTCTTATATTAGGATGAGAAAACTTATGATGAGATAAGTACTTTAACCAATCTTTTAATTATGAGTTTGATGATGATGTAAATACTTTAGAAGTACTTCTTATCAAATATGAGTAATTGACTAGGAAAAGTAAAATTTTTAAATCTAAAAATTCAACTTTGATAAATGAGATTAATTATTTGAAAATGGAAGTAGATACTCTCACCTCTTCTAGAAAGGATGTTGAAAACTCATTTGAAAATATTTCAATGTCAAATGATACCTTAAAGAAGAAAAATGAAATTTTGAATTTGTAAAATGAGAATTTGAAAAGAGAAAATGAGTTTTTTTAAAAAAATCTTTCAAAATTTGAAATAGATGGCATTAAAATTGATAGTATTCTTAAATTCCAAAAGCTCAAATTTGATAGAGAGTATTAACTATAATACCCCCTTCTTTATCAAAAGGTCTCATGTTTTTAAAATTTACTCCTATAAAAGAGGATTTCATGAAAACTAAGACTAAAAGAGTTCAAAACTCTAGTACCAAAAGGTTTAAAACATCAACTATAAGTCAAATACAGAAGACAATTGTAAGGTAAGACACTTTAATGCAAAACCTAAAAATAGAAACTTATATTTCAATGCTAAAGTTAAAAGTGATATAGAAAATGTACAAATGAGAGTCCACTTACATAAACCAATGTATTGGAAGTTTAAACCCTTTCATAATTATTGTCATTATAGTGACAAGTTTGGCCACTCAAATTATAAATGTTTTATAAGGTTAGATAATTTGAGATTTTTTTCAAATGACTCTTGTGAAGCTAACTCTCATAGATTCAAATATATTTAGATATTGAAAAATTTAAATAAAATTATTTTGTATAAATGCTTGAAATTCATAATAAGAAATTGGATGGATGTTCAAGGCACAAGATCAAAGGAAACCTCTTTGAATTATTAAAATGAAGATTTGCAGAAACATAACTTTATAGGGGGAGTTTTAAAGTTAAATATTTTTCTATTGTGATTGTTTGATATATGATTAAGTTTTATTATATGTTATGTGATTGATATAAAATTGTTTTGAAATTGGTTTTGAGTATAATTTTTCAAAACTCTTTTATGTGTGGTTGATGTTGATGGAAATTAGATTTTGAGTATAGTTTTTAAAATCCTTTCATGTATGATTAATGTGTATGTACACATACATTTTGAATTTAAATGGTTCACATACTTCAATGAATTGATTTTAAAATGTGTTTTTACTAGTTTTATTAACATTTTCATGTTTGAAAAATGTGTATTTGTTGGTATTATTAGCTATATTTAATCAAAACTAAGCTTATTGATTACTCCTCTTGCAATGTGGGTGCATGGTTAAGGAGAGTATGAATTGCAAGGTTTGTAATTAGTTATATGGAGCTAAATTTAATTTAAAAGCCATTTGAGTTTATCAACATCAAAAAGGGAAAGATTGTTGAATTTTAAGGGTCCTTAACTTATTTTTGATGTTAACAAATCATGTTTATATCGTTAATAAGGTATGTTAAATGTTAAATTTGATTTTTGATTTGTTTTATAGTGCTCGAAATATGGTATGACTTAAAAAGAGCAAAAAATATAATTTCTAAGCATTAAGGAATGGTACCCTGTATAAGTCCTTAGTTGTGCCTAGAAAATGGGCAGAATGAAGTTGTATGATTGTACCAATACCTTACGATCATATGAACTTCATATACATATTAGCATGCCCTTTTCTACAGGCATATATGACTTACACGCTAAGTTTTTAACACTTTTTTGAAAATGAGTTTAATGGATAAATTTGCATTTATTACACCTCCAATAACCATTTGAGCTTAAAAAGAGTATTTATATACTTAGTTTCTTGCATTTTTAAGTAAGTAATTGTTATTTTAAACTCTTTAGTTGCAAATCCCTCTTTATTTGCTCATAAAATTATGTCGTTGTCCTTATTCTTGATATGTTGGTTTATTGATTTTAGGATTTTTTATTAGAGCTTATGTATTTAGGCATTTTTTTTATTGTAATTTGAGAATTCGTTTTTAGTTTATTTGATTGTAAAGTTTTATATGTGATTATTGAAAGATATTGTAAGAGTTTTAATACGAGTCTTAAAAAATATTAAGGTTTGATTCTTGGGTTCAAGAACCAAGTTTGTAATCTTTATTGAAAGATTAATAGAAACTCAAGTGGATTGCTTAAGTAAGTGAGCATTTGTTGGTTGAAACATTATAAATATTTGTGTTCTTCTTTTGACTCTTATTTTATATCTTGTGTAATTAGTATTATTTCAATTACTAAGGGATTTTAAAGAGGTTTTCTTTAATCTAATTAATTTCTATTTTATCATCTCCAATAATAATTATGTCATCCATATAAATCAAAATCTTTGCTTTCCTTCCTTCTCTAATTTTTATAAAAAGATTTGAATATGATGAGACTGAATATCCATTAAAGACAAAAAAACTCAATAATATTTTCATATCAAGCTTAGGTACTTATTTTAACCCATATAAAGCTTTTTTCAACTTATAGACAACTTCCCGAGGAGATTTATTCTAAAAACCTAATGCTTGCTCCATATAGACTTCTAAATTAACTTCTATATTTAGAAAGACATTCTTCATATCCAATTGAGATAAACTTTATAAATTAACTACTGCAAGAGCTAACAAGACATATATTATTCCAATCATTAATATTGGACTAAATGTTTCATTATAATATAGTCCATACTACTACAAGAATCCTCAAGGTATCAATTTAGCATTATATCTCTTAATTAAACCATCTGATTTAATCTTCACTTTATACATCCATTTGTATAAGATGCGTTTCACATCTTTGGATTTTATTATCAACTCTCTAGTCTTATTTTAATTTAGATAGTGTCTAAATCTCATTTTACTTGGCCAACCTCCATTCTTTCTTTTTAAATGTTTACTCAAATGTAGTAGGTTCTTAGATGCCTTTAGAATCTTCAACTAGAGTACCATTAGCATACCTTGGATTTAACTTTATCTATCTTGTTGATCATCATCAAGGTGATTAAATATTTTCTTCTCTATTTGCATCTTTTGATTGCTTAGACTTTTCTTCATGTATTTCGATTTTCTATGGACTACTTCATGATTTTGGATTAATCACATCATCATCTTTGATAATTGAGGAAATTTTAGAATCATCATTTTAACATCCTCATATGACTAAACTTCCTATTACATCCCTAATTTTATAAAAAATGAATAAATAAATAATACTAGTTATTAATATATTGAATATGTAAAAATTAAAATTAAAAAATTAGTATTAGATATTTAAATGAATAATTATATCAATGATAATCATAAAACTTAGGTATGTAAGAGATAGATTAAATATAGTTAGATGATTAAATAAAATAATTGAAATTAATAATCCTTTTCTGGAATTCTCTTTAAACAAAGAAATAGAAGAGATATCATGGAAAAGAAAGAGAAAGGGAAATGAAAAGAAGCAAAAGAGAAGGAAAGAAAGAAGCAGTAGGGGTTTGGTTTTGTCAAGGCTATCAATTGTGTTTGGATAAGATAAATCATCAAAGAAGGGGATTAAGAATCGAAAACAAAGATCAAAGTAAGGTTTCTGAAGATTGGGTTGGAAATTAAAATCTAATGGGTAGATTTTTTGGTGTTGGGTGGGCTTCTGTTAAGCATATCACTCAAACCGATTATTACTGGATCTTGCGCAATAAGTGACGATTGTCACCCTATTTGATTGACATAAGAGTCCATCATTTTCATTATCTTCTTCTTCGCGATCAGCATGAACTCATGGATGCTTCCCGAAGGCAACAACAGTCTCTTCCTCAGACCATTCCCACTTCCTAAAAACGTCATTTTTCCATTCCCATGTTGATCTGCTAAATATTCGATGGAGGCAACCCAAAATATGTCTTAACATTTTGATATTATCTATTACACAGCTTTGAATACGAGCAAGCATCATCTCCGGAAGACGTTTTATTGCACCAATAAATTTATCATGAAATGGAAGTAAACTTTGTATTAGATAATCTAATGCCTTGACCATCACCAATTACTAATATTGTTCATCTGTAAGAAAACGCCACTTTATAAAGAGCATTTTACATGTTCAAGATTTTCTCTGAGTTTAAATCCAGTGAAAATTCATAAATCCAAACTTCGTCCTCAATCCAAATGGTCTCCAAGAAGGAATATTAAGTTCAAGAAAACATTAAAACAATGTAATGTCCTTTCACAGAAGCACAACACAGCATATTATACAAAGACGCCAGAGCACCAAAGACGGATATGCCACAGCAGGCAAACCTAATTGCAGACTATGGTGCCTCCTGCATTTTATTAGAGGTCCAGACGTGGAAACTTTACAACTTCACCACATACATCCAGACATGGAATTACATTATGATACATTACAGCAAGTCCGTCTAAACTGGAACAGGTTCGGCAACTTTGTCATTGTCTGTTGTAGATAAAGTGTCGTAGTATTCAACCAACACTTTCCATCCGCCAGGGCACATAAATCCATCAGGAGGGTTCTCTTTGTTCTTTGCAAGCGTTCGCATCTATAAAAGGAAAGTCAAGTGTTGTAGTTTGATTCATACATGTATATATATATATATATTATATATTTTTCTTCTTTGCAGTGTAACAGGATAACTGCATACCTTCGTGCCAGATATGAAGAGGAAGTCTTCACTCCTTGCAGGATCAAAGAATGCCATTTTGCCCTGAGTTTTGTCATATGCAGCAACCTGCATTTGAAAATCCGGTTCATAATTGTCATAAACGGCTCAGTTTCATTAAGCAGTCCAGCATCAAAAAGTAATTAGGTTTGCATGCTTACCTTGAATGGAAGAATGTTTAGCCGCTCCAAGCCTGGGGCCATGCTCAGCACCTGCTTCCCATGGTCGGCGTCATATAAATCTCTTTTCTCGACTGGATGACTCATTCCAGCAGGATCTCGACCGACAATGTAAAAGTTTGCTCCTGCATTAATCCTAGCTTTTGCATGCCACTGCACCTCAGTTGGACCAGCATAATGCATTGGAGATGGGAATATAGAAACTACAGTTGTCTCGGGATCAAGTACACCATCTTCAAGCACCTGAATATGTATTAACCTTGAAAAAGTAAGTTATCAAGGTCCTCTTGACAGAGTAAGCGAGGATTTAGTAGAGATGATGCTATCAAAATTCTGAAAAATAGTTTGGACACAAATAACCCAACAGAAAATGGATCAGTGCAGAATCAAGTAATAATGACAAGGAGTGGACTTTAATGACACCAACCTTTTCGTGTTGCTTCATCCGCCAACTAAGGGGAACATCATCTGCCTTTGTGTAGCCTCCCAATGGATGAAGCAAAAGCACAGGGTTCTGGTAACCCATTTCAAGAAGCCGCCTACGAGTATCTGTCATTAGTAGAGCATGGCCATTATGCACTGGGTTTCTGAGCTGAAAAGCAAATACAGCATCAGCATTGCGTTTAGTGAATTCTTCACGGAGTTCTGCAGGTGATAAACGAAAACGATCCAAACCATCATGGTACTTGATAGGTTCTATAACCTCCAAGTCCCCTCCAATCAACCAATTCCCGGACTTGGTTATAACTTCTTCAACATAAGGTAAACCAGGGGCAGTAGTTCCCCAAGTTCTTGAAATACGTTCTTCTTTGAGGTGCTTGTAGATCTCAATACTGAAACAGAAAATAAATTGATGTGAGACATTAGAATTTATATGACTCGCTGAATAAGGTAAGATCATATGATATAATCTATGCACAAACATTCTGCTTCCATGGACAGAATATGAAGCAATAATGCAACATGAATACTGAAATCTTAACCACCAGAATTGTGCAACTTTGTAGAGTATAAATGGCATTAGCTACAAGTCAAAATATCAAAATGCAGTTGTTGTAATGATGTAGGGCATGTTGCATTTTCTGGACATATATTAAAAGTAGAAGCTTGACAACTAGAATAGAACTTGAAAAGTATTTAATGAAAATTCATAATTGTGGTCCTTCGCTCTCCTACTCTTCCGGACATCATCAAGCAAAGGACTAAATATCTTTTCAAAACCAATGCGTGACGGACTAATTATATCTACAGACCATACGAAGACGGAGATATTGGCAGCATTCGAGTAAAAAATTCATCTCAGAAGAGTAGGTAAGAAAAATATTGCTTGTGTAGAAGACTTAAAAGAGCGAAAGTCAAATATAAAACTGCCAAAGCAAAAAACAACAAAAACAAAACAAGACTCAAACACTTGATGTCTATTTGCAGTTAATGATCTTAAGTACTGCATGATTTTCATTGCCGGATAATACCCTCTTCCATAGTGCTTGAAATATCACAGATAGATCATGTATCGCCAAGAAGCTTCAAAAAGCCGCCCTCCAAAATTTTCAAATAGCATGATGGTCAATCCAAGCAACTTCAAACATGTTAAACGATAGTGAATCAAAGATGGTAATGAAAGACTGATAATGAAAATAAGAAAATTTTTACATAAAGAACCTAAATTCAAAGAAGAGTGGAATATGCGATTGTTCTAACTACAAGATCGCAACCCAAATATGTTATAAGAATAGGCAAAATAATATTAAATCCAATCTCTTGTAGCCTTGAATCAATCGTTTGCCTTTACAATGCTCTTACCGAGGAATATGGTATTTTTGTTACCTATAAATGCAAATCACAACAAAATAAATAGAACTTCACGTTACGATTTTCACATCTTCACCTTTATTATTCAACTGAAAGCGACAGCAAACACACGAATTTCACAAATGCAATCACGATAAACAAGAACCAGCATGAATAACATTTCAAGAAAATCCACAGTGAGAAATTCTTCTTCAAAATCTATCACCATAATTGATTAAAAAGAACTGAAGTTTCAGCAAAAAATATGAAAACCTTACTCATTCAAAATTGCGACAGTATTATCTTCGGAGTCAACAAGAGCAACCCTTTTGGACTCACCGATCTGTTGCTTAATCAAGTCATCGATAGCAAGCACAATCGGCACAGACATATTAACAACTGACCCGTCTTCAAGACGGAGACAGTTAAAATGAAGAGTTTGGAGGAACTCGGATTCTCTCATGAATCCATGAAGGGGACTAGCCCATCCTTCACTTAAAACATGAACCCATTGAAGATCAATCTTTGTTAACTTAATTTTAGGCAATGACATTGCTTCTATCCTTTTAACATCTCTCTGAGATTTTTCAACAAAGAGTTGGACAAGCTTTCCTCCGTCCGGTTCAATCAACCCGGCACGAACCCGAATCATCTTTTTCTTTGGAGAGAACGATAGTCTGAGAGGAGAGGAAAAACGGGTAGTGAATGACTTCTGCAGAGAGTGAGGTGGATAAGTATGATTAGGAACGAAGTTTGAAATGGAAGCCATCAATGGAGAAAGTGAAGCAGGGCTCCCCTCCCCTGTTTCTGGATGATTAAAAAAGGTCGTGTGTTTTTTTAATGTTACGCAGAGGCTTAATAATGCAGGAAGGAAGGACATTTTGGGAATATTAATTTGGTTGAAAGGTCAAGTTTTTGTCACGTGGAGAAAGAATTTGACCCTTGCCAACGGAACGCCAGACGGCCTCCGAGAAAACAAATATTATACTCATTTTCTTTTTTTAGGTCTGAATTATTTGAATTTTCATTTAATGAATTTATTTTACTTAGACCAATAATAAACACTAATAATTCATTTTAATACATTCAATTTTAAGCATTATCATAACATAAGATTGAAGTAAAATCATAATGTTCTAAAAAAAATTCAATTTTTTCTCTAACTTTTAAAAATAAATTAATAAACAAAGATATTTAGCACACGTGTTAAGATTTGATTACCTTTGCTTAATAATAATTTCAATTTCATAATGAATAAGTTAATTTTAAATTAATAGAAAATAGACAATGAATGGAATAATTTATAACTTAAAATCTAAATTAGATTAAAAAAAATCAATTTCATTTTTTATTTAATGATAAATGTATGAGATAATTACTAAAATGTTATTTTCTAAAATCTTAAAAATTTATTATTTATATTACATTTTTGTTGTTTAATTTCTAAAATTTAAATATTTAAAAATAAATACAAATATCATATAATATATATATACTTAAAAGCAGGATGTTCAAAGAGAGAATAAAAATAAAAAATATATATTAAATATGAAGATATTTGAGTAAAAGATAAATAAAAATAAAATAAAAAGTGAAATTGACAATTATTGAATATATATATATATATAGAGAGAGAGAGAGAGAGTGGTATCAATAGGAAGCTGCAAGAGACGGATGCTGGCTTAAACAATTATCTAGTTTGAATGATTACACAGAACGGGGCCAAATTCATGGTACCCTTTTAGATGTCCCAAAGGCAAACTTTATTGTCACTTAGGCTTAATTAAAACCATGACTTTTTTAAAAGTTGCATATCGCATTTCTTAAATATTTTCATTTATTTATTCATTGATATAAATTTTTTAAAAAAATAAAAAGAAAATCCTTCTGCCAATATCCAGATATTGTCTTGAGTTTTTGATTGAGAACTTGATACCAACTCTGATGTTTAAAAAATTAAAATCAAAATCATGGTGAAGGCAGTACCCAGAAATAGCCTTGACGCTGGAATTTCAGAAAAGAACGTTGTTACCGAGGCTGCAATCTGCATGGTTTAGTCCACAGTCAAAACTCTAATAGAATTTAAATAAACGAATAGTTTGAAACATATTAGCAGCGGGTGATTTGGTTAGCATACCAAAGTTGTCATCCTTTTCATCAATATAATAAATATAATTACGAGTCATATAACATGGTCCTCAATTTTGAATTTCTGGTCTCAAACATACATATTCTTATACTACTAGATGCATCAGATGATGATGGATTTATTAATTATTTACACTTCTTGAATACTATAAATTTAAATTTTTAAATATAATTAATTAATTTTTATAAAATTAAAGATATATTTATTAATTTAGGACAGATGAAAGGAGTATTTTTATTTTTATTAGGAAGCAATCATAGTTTTGTAATTTTAATATTATATTGTTTTTCTTTGTTTGTTTTACCATTGAATGAGTTGGCCTACCGTAAAATAGCCATTATATGATGGGATATATTTTAGTTTTACCATGTTGACTTTTAATTCATGATAATTATATGTGTTGGAAATTAAGGTCAACATTTAATTAATAATTAAATAATCAAAACTAGGGTCTTTTACAGTTTAACCATCTTCAATTATTGATTATTTTAAAAAGTAAGTCTTTAGAATAATATTAAAAGCAAAAATTTATATTCAATATTGTCTTAAATTTTTTGTTCAATACAAATGAAGGATTTGATTTTCTTAAAATAAATCAGTTCAATTCAATTTCAGTTAATATAGTTTTGATGTTATGAGTTGAAAGAAAAATAATTCAAAATTTAAATTAATAACTAATATATCTATAATAAGTTACACAACACTATAAAATTATTCAAATTGAAAAAATAATTAATAAATTATAATAAATGTGTTTAATATTTTAGTATTTTAACAACTATTTTTTTCTTTTAAATTTTTTTAAAAATGTATTATTAATATTTTTAATATCTACTTACTTAATATTTTTAATATATTTTGTTAAATGCTATTAACAATTATTAGACCTATTGAGTATCATTTGAATATGATAATATTTATTTTTTGGGTAAAATCTATACAATTATATATATATATATATATATATATATGTAGAAATAGATAAATATGTATAAATATATGTATGTGTTTCAAAATTAGTACAAAAGTTTTTGAGCTTATCCTATTTTTTCTTACTAATAGTGAAATCATATATTTTTTAATAAATTTATTATTTTATTAATATTTTTATTATTGTATTATATGATATACTTTAATATATAAGTTTATTTAACATATTTATCGTGTGATATATATAGTAGATATGATATATTTATATTTATTTATCATATGATCTATATAATAAATACATTTATCTATCTTATGATATATGTAATAAATAATTTATCTACCACATCTATCATATAATATATATAGTAAATAATATCTACCATAAGGTAAATATAATAGATATTTTTATCTACTTTATGATATATATGATAGATGTCATTTGTTAGTATTATATATTTTTTTTAAGTATTGTGGTTGGAATTTATTATTTTTTTAATTTTTATGTTTCTATTTTTTATTCTAGTTTTTATATCATTATTTGGTTGTATTACGATAGCTGGGCAATAATGATGGTGATGGTGGTAATAATAATAATGAAAATGATGGTTGATCTATATTATCAACGGATTATGAATTATTTTATTTTGAATTTTATTTTTTAAAAATATAATTTTTTAGTTAGTAAAGGTAATTTTGAAATATAAATTCACATAATCTGATAAATTACAAAAAATAATATTTATGTTATAATTATTTCTTCAAATATGATATCCAACAAATTATCTCATAATTAAATACGTATATAATGCCTCTTTTACAAATAAAACTAAAATATTTATATCTATTAACTGTAATAAATACCTAATAATTATAATATAATTTTAAATATTTTTATGATAAAATCAAAATTGTAAATAATATATTTTTCCTCAACTTGCAAGTCAAAATTATAATTAAATATCATAATATTTCCTTTTAAAGATATATTTTTAAAATACTACTTCAATCATAAATTTTTATAATATTAATAAATTTTGGTATTTTAATAAAAGCATCTCTCAAGTGAAAAAAAATTACAATAGTACCAATTTTAACTTTTTGTCAATAGGAAAAATAAAAAATTTGTAATAAACATTTCACTTGAACCTCAAATAAATTATTTGTTATCGTTTAATAATTTCTAAATAAATTATTTATAATTATTTAAGTAAATTATCTATACTTTTTTAGTAGATTTTAAATAAATTATTTATAAATTTTAAATAATTATTTGATAAATTATTTGATCTTTTATAAAATCAAATTAACCTAAAAAATTTTATCATTTTCAAAATGTACAACTTTATCATCTTGATAGGAAGGGTTAGTTCCATAAGTAGATTTAAAATATACCCAAATATCTCTAACACTAGAAATATTCAAAACATTTTTGTAATCAAAATCATTTAAATATTTTTTCAAAACATTCATGGCTTTAATATTTAAAGAGAATGTATATTTATCATGTTTATATCATTTACTCTTAGGTATTCTTTCATTTATTTGCTCCAAGAATGATAATTGCTTTCATTGAAGAATGAAAGTTTGGTGTGAAATTGATCCTCTAGAGGATGTGTTGTCATTTATCTTTAACTTTGAAAGTATTAATTCTTGAAAGATATAGCTCAAATTTTGAACCAATTGAAATCTTCAAGTAAAATGGTAACAACACATATTTATCAAGAATTAGAGAGAGAGTCAAAAGGAAGAAACCAATATATATAGGTTTACAAATCTATTTTTGGAGATCTATCTCTTTAATCAAAGCTATCTAAAAAGGCTAAGACTAAATTACTGCTAATAGTTGAACATGTGTAGAAACATATCTAGGAGCTATAATTCGCTAGACAACTACATCATGTAGAAAGTGACAATCAATCTCAATGTGTTTTGTGTGCTCATAAAAAACTAGGTTAGCTAAGGCGGCTTGATTGTCGCAATAAAGTGTCATAGGTCAAGGATGAGCAATGCCACGACATGAAAGCAATGCCTTTAACCATTTTAGCTCACTAGTAGTGGAGGCCATGGATTGGTATTTTGCCTTTGTGGAAGAATGAGACACGGTATATTATTTCTTAGTCTTCTAAGACATGGGAGAATTACCATCCAATAAGAGAGCGCCAAGCCAAAGGGCAACTTGCCTAATTTGAATTACACCATGCATATAGTTGTAAATCATAATCAGCTTGTAATAATATTCCTTAGCCTAGATTTCCTTTCAGATAACGCATGAGACAGAGAGCGGCATCCCAGTGCTCCTGCATTGGCTTCTGCATAAACTGTGCAAGCATATGCACACTATAAGAAAGTTCAGGTCTCGTAACCAAAAGATAAATGAGTCGGCCAACCAACCTACGATAACACTTTGTATTTGAAAGAGGTTTTCCATTAGCCAAGGAAAGATGATGGTTTTGATCTAGAGGAAATCCGACAGGTTTTGCCCACTTTGGAGATAATATCCAATGTATATTTTTATTGACACAAAAATATACCAGTGTGATTTTAAGTTACCTCAATCGCCAAAAAATATTTTAGAGGCCCAAGATCTTTCATACAAAAACATCAACTCAAGTAAGCTTTGAAATTCTAAATTGCAACACTGTTATTTCCCGAAATAAGCAAGTCATCAATATAGACCAATATATTAAGCTGCAAGTTATCACGTTGCAAGGTAAAAAGTGAATAATCTTAATATGATTGAGAAAACCATAACACTTCAAAGTGCCATCCAGCTTAGCAAACCAGCATCTAGGAGCTTGTTTTAAGCTGTACAGGGATTTACGAAGTCGATAAATTGTATCAGATGACTCAGATTGAAAACCTAGAGGCAATTTCATATTGACTTCTTCTTCAAGATCACCATGTAAAAATGCATTATGGACATCCATTTGATGAAGCTCCTAGTTTCTAACAACCGCAATTATAAGAAAAGTGCAACCAATCGCCATTTTGGTGACATGTGTAAAAGTTTCATTGTAATCCAACCCTTCAACTTGATTTTTCCCCAAAATCACAAGTTGTGATTTAAACCTCTCAATTGAACCATCAGAATGGTACTTAATTTTATAAACCCACTTGCAGTCGATGGCCTTTTTCCTTAGAGGAAGTGTTTCTAAGGTCCAAGTGCCATTTTTTCCTAAATTGCATTGCATTCCTCCATATTTTATCTTTCATTGCCTTAACAAAAGTTTAAGGTTCAGTGCATATCGAGCAGAAAAATTATTACAATTCACATAGTGGGCTATAGGATAAAGCGTAGTTAAGGAGTGTGATTGAACAGATGAATACGTAAAGGGGCTCAATTTACAAATTGTATTTCTCATAAAATTTTGTAAATGAGTGGATGACACTTTATTTCGCAGACCACGACCAAGAGGTTCATCATTCATGACATTTATTGCACCTCTCTTACTTCATTACTCTCACAACCTCTAGTTTCTGTAACTACTTAAACATTATTATTATTATTATAGCTTACATGATCATCTTGAGACACATGATTTGGGCTCATAACAGCCACGTCACCATTCTCATCCTTACCATTCTAATCCTCTATATGATGAGATCTATCATTGGTATTGATCAAGTAAGGAAACTCATACTCACAAAACACTACATCCCTTGAAACTGAAAAAACACCTAACTTTAGATCATACACTCTCCAACCTTTTTGTTGTAAGGATAACCTATAAAAATACATTTTTGACCTATAAAAATACATTTTTGACTCTGACTATTAACTTGTCTCCTCCATGATCTTGATTATGCACAAAACACAAGCATCCAAAAACGTGCAAATGTTTGAGTAAGGGCGGTTTACCATGCAAAATTTCATATGGGATTTTACCATTTAAAACAGATGAAGGTGTTTAATTAATCAAATATCTAGCAGTCAAAATGCATTCCCCCTAGTATTCTATAGGAAGATTAGCTTGAAAGTGTAATGCTCAAGTATATGTCTATGCTTGCATTCTACCTCATCTATTTTGTTATGGAGTTCCTGTACAAGATGTTTCATGCATAATGCCATGTTTATGAAAATAATTATTCATGCATATAAACTCTGTACCATTATCACCATGATCAATTTTCACCTACTTGTTAAATTGACTCTCCACCATAGCAAAAAATTACATAAATTCATTGACACCTCCCTTTTATCCATTAATAAATAAATCCATGTTGCTCATGAAAAATCATCAACAATAGTCAAAAAATATCTAGCACCATAAAACGATGAAGTTTGATATGGCCCCCATAAATCATAATGAATCAACTGAAATATTTTTGAAGACTTAATATTACTAACAGGAAAACTATCTCTAGATTGTTTAGCTCTAAGATAAACTTCACATGCTTTATTCCATAAATTACTATTCCTACCAAAACTAGCATTAGGGATCAACTCTATGACCTTAGATGATGGATGTCCCAACCGCTTATGCCACATATCAAAGGAGCTCTCGCTACTTATTTTCATGGCTACTGTAGTCACCATCATACGAAAGAAGTAGAGCCTCTCTCGTTGCTCACCCACACCAATCAGCATCCTTGAAGTACAATCCTGTATAACATAAAATTTATTAGTGAATGGTACCACACAATTTGATTCATTAAGCAGCTGTGATAATGAAATCAAATTGCACATCAAACTTGGCATATAAAGAACATGATTCAATGTCAATTTACTGTCGAACATCATTTTTCCTTCCTTTGTATGAAAGAACACTTACTAGCTAACTTTTCATTCATTCCCATCTTCGCGGCACTTAAAAGGGTTCTCAATGTTTACCACTACTCATTACTAAGTCCAGTAATAGCAATTTTATCAAATTCAGAGACTACAGTATTACCTACTGCTCCCATCATTAAAGCTTGAACTACATTTGCCTTGACTACTCCTCCGCACCCTTTGCTTCCAAAATTAATAAATTGCTGCCCTCCTTTATTTCATCCATTTCCTCTACCTATTCCTCAAGGATGATCTCCCCACCATTCAGGATACCTAATCAACTCAAAGCAACTATCAGATTCATGCCCTTTACGATTGCAGTTATTGCAAATTATTTCCTTGTCCTTTTCTTCACCTCACCTTCAAGATTTTAAT
This sequence comes from Dalechampia spathulata, assembly GCA_948192965.1. NCBI lineage: Eukaryota > Viridiplantae > Streptophyta > Magnoliopsida > Malpighiales > Euphorbiaceae > Dalechampia > Dalechampia spathulata. The sequence goes on from CANYBF010396040.1 coordinate 32,841, forward strand.
CTAGCTTGTACAACAAAACTCATTACTTCACCATATTCCTCCTTCCAACAATTAATGGTTCTCACACGCTCTTCTTACACCAAGATTGAATAAACCTTATTCAAACTCATTAAAGGATCTTAGGCAAGTATATTGGATCTCACTATTCCACAAAAGCATTTCATTAAGACCCATGAGAAATTGATGAACTTTTTCCTCTTCATGCTTCTTTTCCAATGCAGACTCAAGTCTACACTTGCATAACCCACATTTGCACACTGGCATTTGTTCATAATTAGCCAATTCTTCTCATAACTTCTTCAACTTTCCATAGTAGGCAACAATACTCAAGCCCTTTTGTTTGCACTCAGCAAGTTCGATGTTTAATTGTTGTATGTGTGGTCCATTGGCTATAGAGAAATGTTGTTATATGTCTTCCCAAAGATCATGTGCCACCTTTATGTTCAAAATAGTTGAACACTGTCATACTCGGCCCATACCCAGGAGGACATGCTCCCGTAGCACAGACAGCGGCCCCCAGAAGAAGACCAGTGCCTACACTACAAAGGATGCATCATGAAGAAGTCGTATGGGGACACGTCTCTAAGCTTAATGGTGGTGCGATGAAAGTAGCGTGATGTTCTACAATACCCTGGATAATCTGGCATATACTCAAGCGATACAATAATAGGTAGTTTTGTGGCTCATATAGATAAACACTATTATTGTTAATACAAACAAGTGAGTATGTACATTAATCACAACCAAAAGCTATACAACTATTGCCTCACTACACTACACAACCAAAAAGGGGTCGAAGTATGCCTCAGGAGTCCCATACCACGTCGAGATTTGGCTATCTCAGTTGACGACCTCTAATCCTTCTCTGCTCGCTCACCTAAGGGCTCTGAACCTACGTTCATCAAATGACAAACGCTGAGATAAACTCAGTGGTGCTAGAAACACAGATATACAGACATATATCACAACTGTAAATCACATAACCACATCCTTCGACTGACACAATAGAGCACGCAATATGTATGTCATTATGAATGCATTCTCCCTCATCATTTACTCTATTTTCCCTCTGATTTTCCTGTCATTATGCACATTCCTTTCGCATACACTGGGTCCCGATAGGTACCGGTACTCATCTCTTGAAGGAGGCCATATAACTGTGGAGTGCTCAGCACTCAATTCCTACTGTTGGTCTCGAGACTCATCTCCCTTCTCGAGAGGTTACTTATCTAATGATTCCCTAAGGAATCCCATAACAATTCATTAACCCAGTATGCCCAGAGCTGAGCTCTGCCTTCATTTCTTGCTTTCTTTTCTCTCTTTTCCATTCATCATTCATCACCATGCATGCCATCATGTCTTTACAAGCAATACACCTCATGTATAAATGATTGGGTAAATCCAAGCATCTTGATTGCAAGCATCAACATATTACATCAAAATGATACCATACGAACCACAATACCATGCCTAGACGAGAGTCAAGTCTCTAGGCAACATCAATAAGCCAAAATATGGTAAGAGACACAAAGCTAGCACTAACCTGACAATCAAGCGACTCCTCACGTAAACCTCTAACCCTGTCTCAATCAATCTCTATCTTTTATTCCTCGCTCTCGCACATTCGAAATGCTTAGGAACTTTAAGTGTTATATTTGGCAGGGTTTAAGAGTGTTTTAACTGAAGAAAAAGGGAAGAAAGCTAAGTAAAAACGTTAAGTCATAACCCTTAAAAGGTCAAACTTAAGTTACGTACGACCGTACGGATCTTGGTACGCCCGTACCGAACTAAGACTTCTGATGCACACAATTCCTGCGAGTGACGGTACGCCCGTACCCCATTCGGTACGCCCGTACGTCCTCGATTTTCCTGATAAACCCAAATTTCTGCGAGTTTGTGTTCGACCGTACCACCCTTTGGTACGTCCGTATGGACTCCAGGACCTAAAATCCCTGTAGCTCCCCTATTTTGTACACCCGTACGGTGAATCCGTACGCCCGTACCACTATCTAAAACCCCAAACTATGCTTATATCTCAGCCTATTCTCCATGATACCTGTCACAACCTCCCTTGCTAAGCCTAACAACACTTCTAAAACATACCTAAACACATATAATAGTCATCCCTCATCCAACCGAGAAGACACACTTCTCAATAAGGCGACGACACACACAACAAAGTAAGTAGATACGTATATCTCAATTCATGCAAACACAAACACAAAACCATCAATTCACATTCATTCATATATCAAGACTACTCAATCCTACCATTCATCTACACATGCATACACAATAATACAAAACTCCTAGGGTATCTAATGTGGGTGTAACAACTCTCCCCCCCCCTAAGAGAAATTTCATCCCTAAAATTCCTACTAAACTTACTAGCAAAGAGGTGGGGATACTGCTCTTTCATAGTAGCCTCTCGTTCCCACGTTGCATCCTGCCCGGTATGATGATTCCATAACACTTTTACCAATGGTATCTGCTTATTCCGTAACTATTTCATCTCTCGTGCTAGAATCTGTACTAGCTCTCCTCACTGTAAGTTAAATCTGGCTGCACCTCTATAGCCTCAATGGGAATGACATGTGAAGGATCCGATCTGTACTTTCTCAACATCGAGACATGAAAAACATTATGGATCAGATCCAATTCAGGTGGTAGAGCTAATCAACAAGCCAATGGTCCAATCCACTCAAGAACCTCATATGGACCAATGAATCTCGGGCTTAGCTTACCCTTCTGTCCAAATCGCATAATTTTCTTCCACAGAGATACCTTAAGAAATACCTTATCTCCGACACTGTATTCAATATCCCGCCTCTTTAGATCTACATATGACTTACTTCAATCGGAAGCGGCTTTCAGTTGACTCTTAATTAATTGCACCTGGTCCTCTGCCTGTTGCACTAACTCTGGAGCAATCAATCTCCGTTCACCTACCTCATTTCAGTATAATGGTGTTAGACATCGGCGTCCATACAGTGCTTCGTACGGTGCCATCTGTATACTAGTCTGATAACTGTTGTTGTAGGCAAACTCAATCAAAGGTATATATCGATCCCAACTACCTTCCCATTCTATTACATAGCTCGCAACATATCCTCTAGAATCTGTATCACTCGCTCTGACTGTCCATTGGTCTGAGGATGAAAAGCGGTACTAAACTGAACTCTGGTACCCAAAGCTCGTTGAAAAGTACCCCAAAAATGTGAAGTAAACCAAGGATCTCGGTCTGACACAATAGAGGATGGAACCCCATGCAACCGTACAATCTCATCTATATACAAGCTAGCTAACCGCTCCAAACTATAATCCATGCGTACGGGTAAGAAATGAGCTGTCTTCATCAATCTGTCCACTATTACCTATACTGTATCATGTCTAGCTTGCGTCATCGGTAATCATGTGATAAAATCCATCGTAATACGATCCTATTTCTATTCTGGAAGCTGTAATGGACTAAGTGATCCCGCGGGTACCTGATGTTTTGCTTTAATGCGCTGACATACTGTGAGAGTAGCACATCCTGGACGTGGGAGCGCTGCACGCTGTTCGGCGTGAAATGCCATGGTGCTTGCTCTCGAAAGTATAGATCCCTGAGTAACTACAGGACCTAGATAGATCGCGTCAAGAAAATGATGTGGAGTCGCCACCCGACTTATCTAGTCAACTCAATTGAGTAACTAAAACAAGTCAGGAAAAAGTAAACCCGAGCCTTCCTGCTGAGGGAAAGCAGCCCGAATTTCTTCAGAGATTGGGTTCGGCATTTCAATTTTATTCGTATTCCGTATTATCATATTCACTTTAT
>CANYBF010396110.1:0-16987 GCA_948192965.1 Dalechampia spathulata
CATATACGACATAAATCATGAATAATATGATGATGATTTATTGTTATGATGATTAGCGATAAAGTGCATATGCAAATTAACCATTAAAGATATACATTTCATGATATATACATGATGGAGTTGAGGCTGACAAATAATTTATGCAAATATATGCATTATGGTGATGATAATGATGTCTTATTGATGTGGATCATAATAATATTCATGTTATGTAAATTAAATAGTGAAATAAACATAAAGTTAGTATGTCATTGTTAAATGAAGAAATTTTAAGGACGATATACTTAATGCCTGTAGGAAATCATATGTCTTTATACAACGGTGATGTTAAGAAGTAAAATTTGAAACTGATTACATTGGGTTATGAAAATTAGAAGATACTATGATTTTCATAATCTATTCATATTTGATACATGAATGAACATTATTTTTATATATTATATGTTTAAGCACCACTGAGTTTTATACTCAGCGTTCGTCATTTGATGGACGCAGGTTACCAGATGATGACGAGCACGGATTTCCCAAAGGACAAACTCAGCAGAAGTATTTGAGGACAAGGACTTGGTTAGGAGTAAATTTAACTTTTTAATTAAATTAAATTCATCTATAAGGCAATAAATGTAAGAATGTAAAATAGGGACTAAGTCTTCTGCAAAGCCTAGAACGATGCATCATTATTTCATATACAGGTAAACACAAATTAGAATAATAATATAAAAAAAAATTTCATAGAAATCCCTTGTAGAGTAATTAGTGGTTTTCACGTATTGGAGATCATTAATTATTTTACGGGAGCATGTTACGGTAAGGCGTGACAGAAAATGCTTATTTCCTAGTATGTAAGTCATCAATGTCATTTATATCAATTAATTAATATAGGAACCATGATTGTTCATAATCGTAACCATAATTAGTATAATTATCTGTATCAAGATAATACTACATGTAGTATAATATTAAATGAAGTCATAGTAACACTTTTGTATCATATTCAACAATCATAGTGAACATTTGTCAAATAGCATTAAGAACATTAACTACCTATTTATGTATAATGCCATATCACATTCACAATGGTCTGTTATCATGGATTAATGATAATTGATAACTATATCGTATCAGACAATAATGATCATTCTTTATGCAAATCATAGCACAATTTCATCTTTGAACTGAATAGTTCACTGTATGCACTCATATTGTGCCTTTACTTTCACTTTGTCTTTACTTTTTCAACATAATATAGAATGTTATAGAAATATGAACATAAATACTATAAACAGTCACCAGTGATTTCCTCTATGTAAAATATTATATATAAGCCATCATATCTCTATAAACATTGATATATGTACACTTGCAGTGCACATATAATAACATTATCCTTCATTTCATTATAATTGAGGAATAATGTATGACTGTGTGTATGTAATTATGCTATGCATTCTCCCTCTGATTTTCCTATAACATTTGATTTCATTTCTATATGATTATGCATAATCTCGTACTAGGTTCTGTATGTACCAGTACTTATCTCCTATAGGAGGGCATTATAATTGTATGGTTTAGTGAACCCATTTTTTTTTCCATACAAGAACAAAATTGTATGATTTCATCAAGGGAATCCATCATCTCTATGACCCAGTACGCTTTCATAACATATAGCTTTGTATAATTTCTTTCTTTTCTCTCTTTATATCTTATGTATGATATGTCATGATTATGAATATGTATGTAAATGATTCATGACATGATACGTATGCATTATGCTTAATGTCATGGTGAATATTAAAATTAATAAGGTATAATATCAATCTTCCACCATAAATTATTATTCACAATCCATATCAATTGATATTTCATGAATAAAGAAAATAGATATCATATAGCATCTCTATATCTGTAGCAATTCACCTATTGACCTCATTTAATATATTAGAATATCATAAAATATAATATATATACTTTTGCATTCATTTTCAATATAACAACTACTATTCAAAAGCATGACATATGTATCATCATGGAATAATATCCTTTATACCATAAATTTTCAATAATGTATAAAACATCATTATAAGAGAATATTCATAATTCATTTCCTATGTAGACTCATTATAAGGTATTCTAAATATGGTAAATAAATAAATAACTATAGTGTACTTATGTACACCTTTCCACTACTGATTAAGTTATCGATCATGGAAATCTTAGATAGCACAAACCTGTTTAGATGATTAATACTCATTATCATTATTAATTCATTAAGTGTGAGACAAATTTCATTATTCACTTAATTAGTAAAGCCATTTACATTTTGCACAAAGTTTCTCACCATAAGGAATTCATACATATCCGTTTCATATAGTTTATTGGTAGTTTTACTTGACTACTCTAATCTACTACAAGTATACAGGTTATTATAGTACAATATCGATCCCACAAGAATTTATTGCTTATCCACCATTGATTTCTAACTTGTTTAACCAACAATAATGGTTTGAATTATCATATGCAATCAACGAATACAAATTCCAGTATTAAAGAAGAAGATGAAACAATATTAAGAAGCATAGGAATTGAATTCTAAATCACCAATCTGAGATAATTATCATATGCTTATTACTACCTAAGACATCCCAAAGCATCAATCTTCCTCTCTCAAGGAAAAACCAACTAGGTTTCTTAATAATCTCATAATCACTCTCTCAATCTATCTCCCTTAATTAAAAAAAACCTTTAAGCAATCATACAGGAACTAAGTGAGTATGCAAATCTCTTATACATACTAACCTAACTAGAATGCTAAAAGAAATTTATAAATAAACTCTCATTGCAATCATAAAAGCATAAGATTTCATTTCTCAATAAAAATCTCTTCAATTCAAACATTCACAGCAATTTAAATAAGCATACTAAACTATCCCAATAATAGATTTCAAGATTTAATTCCTACAAAGATAAGTTAGCTACACATGGCTTAAGAGAAACGAATAAGAAAAATGAAGAGAAAAACAAGAAGGAAGAACACTTCTGTAAAATGGAATCTAAATGCCCTCGTCACTACCTTACCTCCCTCTTTTAATCCTTGAGTGGAGGTAGCACTTTGCCTTCTCTTGGATTTGTTAATTTCTTCACCCATAACTCTTTCTACGCTATGGATTCCTTTGCCTATCAGTCTTTATTTAGGTTGTCTCTTTGCTCCCCACTTTCTCCACTGAGTCTGCTATAAAATCATACCTTTAATTGCCTAATAATTGAGGAGTCATGATCATGACTTTTTCTAGTAGCTTCCTCGGCCTTAAATTTCCTAAGTCATGATCGTGACTTTGGATGTCATGATTGTGACTTTTTATAGTAGCTTTCCCTTTTCATTTTTCCTTAAGTCACGATCATGACTTTTTATAGAATGTTACTTCTTGCTCTTCTAACTCTTCACATTACATATTATAACATTACATTTACAAGTTGTAACATTACATTTATCATGAGTAGTAATTCTATATGCTTTTTGACCAATTAAGCATCTTGAACAAATTACTATTTATCATGAATATTTAATCATCATTGAATCATATTTGAACAAGTCATAAGTAATTACCTTATTTATATCATTACACACCTATGCATTCAAGTATAGATGGATATACAAGTCATGTATGTAATTCAATCATTCTTAATGTCCTAGTCATTTTTGCATTCATTAAGCATACTTAAATACCAGTGAACTCTATTTGATAGCATAATAGACCATAACCTTATCCATGTCTTAACACCTCCACATACTCAAGTACATGCACAGTTAAGTCATATATAGTCATTCTAGCATGTAAACTATGAATTTTGATCAATTTAACATGTAAGTAGCATTAATCAATCATGAATCAAACATAAGACATTAAGGTCAATTTATATCTTAAAGTGTATATACATGTGTATAATAATGAATAATGAGGTTTAAATATGAATAACTTTAAGTTTGGAAGCTTGGAACATGCATTCATTAAGTTGCCAAACAAACAAGGTATATTACTATTCATTTCACAAGGTACACTATTCATTTGGTATGTTACATTACTCATTTGGTCATTTTCTTTCATAAAATCATCATATTTTACTTCCCATTTTCATGCTTATTATGGTTCTTATGGAGCAATATATAAACCATAATAATTACTCACAAATAAATCATCATCTCATGCACATTTGGAAGTATCATTTCATATAGACAAATTACCAAAATATATGCATTTAGAGTATGCAAAAATTTATTTATCAAACTTGATAATTTATGTTTACCATTTTGTACCTTTGTATCTTTCATGGGGATTTTGTATAACTTCATAACCTTAAACATAATCAAGCCTTATACCATTAGAAACTAGACTCAATAAGATTTAGTTTGATCTATTACTTGTAATTTTTGAAAGTCATTTAGGCTATCAAATTGTAAAAGGCCGCATACCAAAGTTTCCTGCCTAATTTTTGCTTGAATGTAACAGTCTAAATAGCGTGATATTTTTGACCATGCAAATGACTTTAGAATTTTAGAAGTCTATAACTATTGGATACTATATTTAAAGAGCTTTCCAACAGTATATTACATGTCTAAAAACTCAAACATTAAGGCAGTCAAAATATAATTACCATAAACCTTTAACTTTACTTTTAAGCTCTGGTTTTAGCAAACACATGCACATGTCATGTATACCTCTTGTTTTAAGCATCCAACTTCATTTTTACCATTATAACACCATATTTCATCATAATTATGCACAATTTAATGGATTATACACTTTGACTAAATTATAGGAGTCAAAATCAAAAAGGTGCAAATTTGGGCAATAAGTATTTTCTTCATGACTTTCAACTTTCCCACCACTTTCAATGCATTCTTCACATTCCTCAACCTCAATTATCATCCACAATGCTTCATGCACACAGATAAATCCATTCAAAAGTTATTCATGTTATAGTTTTCATGCAAAATTCATCCATACCCAGCACTCAATCAAAACATTTTTATCATGCAAAATCAACCTTCCTTTTTCCAATAACATGAGTTACATCCAAGATGAAGAAGTAATAAGTATGTATACAATGAAAACTAATCAAAAATAACATGAAAATCTAATTCTACATTAAAAATTACCTTGGAAGAGTATTTTCTTCTAAGTTAGAATGGAAAAGGGAAGAAGAAGAGAAGAGACCAAAAGTTGATGGTGTTAGGATGAAGAAATTGAGTTATGCACCTCCTTAAGACATCAATATTTGACTTATGTTAAATAAGAGCCAATCATGTTTTAAACTTAGATACCTATTTTGACATCATAATTAGGTCATGTTTGCATAAGAATAAACTTATCATTCATTATGTTGACATGGATATAAATCATACATGTAATAGTTTCTAATTGTAACCTTAGCTTTCCATGAAATAACATTTATGTCCTTAATTACTACTTAACTTATAATAAATTTGAACTTCATTAAAACTTTCATTTACATATTTTAACATATACTTTCTCATATAATAACATGCCTAACATATCAAAACATTATATCACTTCTTTCTGCTGTATAACATGCTCCCGTAGCATGATTACCAACTCTCTATTCTAGAAAATTGATAATCATCCTACAAGGGATCCCATAACTTATCCTGTTAAAACGTAGTAAATTTTTTTAAAAAAACATGCATAATGATCCATCCCCTATAATTCTACCATTATTATGTTATTATAAAGCAAGAATTAATTATATCTATACTTTATTAACATCAGTAATATACACACATTATTTTTCTTATTTATGGATCATCATATATTATTACTGCCATTACTATTACTGTCATTATTAATTTATTCTCCATACTTTTAATTACTACCAAAGTACCAACAGTGTAAGTAGCATGAATATTATGGAATAAAGATCTGCATTGAAGTCTGAGTCCTTTACCAACAATTCCATTTAAATGACTTGTTGTTGACTCCACTAATTCCCTTGATCCTTGGTCTCACTAGTTCCTGCATTCATAAATTTACAAATGCTGAGTACAAAACTCAGTAGTGCTAGTATAACATATATCATAAACATCATGATAATCACATGCCATCATAAATCAATTTAATCAACATGTAAATCACATGGTATAATAATAACAAAGAAATTATCATTTCAATTAATCATAATTCATTAGCATATGTACCATTCAATTATATATCATATGCCATTAATTGTATACCATTATTATTATTTAACATCTTTGCTATTACCTGTGATTATCATTTCAGAATCATCATTAATTTACCATCATACTCAGTGTCATCATCATCACATTAATTCATTTCATCATAATATTTTATCAGTAGATGTTAATATCATGCCATGTATTCTTGCTTTATATGATACTATAAACATCATCATATATGTACATGTAATGCATTCACCATTCCACTCATTGTATTTCCATCATGTATAAATGATAATGTTTATCTTTCAAAATGTATTCATGTTATGCATTCTCCCTCTTGTTTTCCTATAACATTTCATTTCATTTCATTTGCCCTTTTTCATTCTGGGCCATTTCATATACACGCATTATACTTGGTCTTTCATTTCATATCATATTTATGGTTCAACAAACTAGAACCCATTTCATATTCATTTCTTTTTTTTCTTTTCATTTTCCTTTCCATTAATTTTTCATAAGAATTCATTTCGTAGCCCATTACCCTTTTCATTTAACATTTCCTCATATTCGATTATTTTCATTCTTCCTTATATCTCCATGTCATGCTATGTCATGTTGCATATGATAATGCAATGATGCTTATACATGATAAATGAATATAACATCATGTCATAGATAATTATTTAATGCCATTGCATTATACCATGTCATCATTCCTTTTTGATCATTTAATGAACGAGGAACATTCACACAAACTAGCAGAAACCTATTATTTCCTTTCCTTTTAAATTTCTTGGTGGTATGCAATGATTTTCCTTTGAACCACCTAATTCATAAATCAATATTCATCCTTAATCAATCATTTAAATTCCATTATTCATCATCTATAATTCACACTTGTAATTATATTCCACTGTACAATAATTAATCAGTTATCAATTCAATTCACTTACTGCATCATAGTATTACTTAGGAAATCATATTAGCATTTACAATTGTATTCATTGTTTATATTAGCTATATTAGTTATCATATAATTCAAACTAATTAATAATATATATAAGATATCAACTTAATATGATCTTCATACTATTGAAAGCTGTACTTATTACACTTCCCTTCATTATATCATTCTCTTTAATCAATATATTTGAATCTTAAGTAAACCATTTCATACTATTATTCATTAAACTTCTTATAGACACTTAATATACTTAATTAATTGATCATTTAAGTCCTCAACATAGCATGGTCGCATGCTTCAATTATAAACTACTTAACAATTTGAAAAATTGCATCCTAAGTCCAATTCCATTAATAATCCATATATCACATCTTCAAAACACCACAAGGACTTTAATTTTACTTCAATTTTAAGTTACAGAATTAAACCATACTTAAACAGAAATCATTTTTCCATAACTTTTAATCATATGAACTCAATATGAAGATTTAACAATATACCATCAATTTAATCATCTTGTAACTTAAGATCTATGATTTTCTTAAGGAATTATCTTCTGATTTTAATAAATTTCCTTTAAACATACTTAGATCTTATTATCCTTTATCATTTTCTTTCAATTCAATTTAGTTATGAATGAAAATTCACCAAACGTACATACATACGACACACAATCACTTTATTTCATTTCTTTTACATCACCAACCATCAAAAACTTCAAATCAAGACTCAAAGCTGCTAGATCTATCAAAAACCATTCAACTACTTTAAGATCTACACTCAAAATTCATAGATCTACTAGATTTAGCACTAATCCATACTCACGTTTAAGCCAAATAACAAAAATGATCTAACACCCAATCTACTAAGATCTATTCATCTTGACTCCTTTTCAACTTGTTAACCTTGATATCCACCTTCACACACATGCATGCACCTTTAAAAGTTAGATCAGACAAAGAAAATAGAGTTAGACAACACTTTAAAAGAAGAAGAACAAGATGATTTTGGCTAAACCTTGAACAATACATATAAATCTAGCTTTATACTTGAAGATTAAAGTGAAAAGAAGTAAGAAATGGTGTAGGTTTCAACTTTTATAAAGAAAATACTTTGCCCTCCTTCAAAACCAAGTGGAAATGGAGATGCTTCAACCAAATTTTGAGATATACATGTAGATCTAGCTTTAGACTTAAAGTTTAAAGAGAAAACAAGAAGAAAATAAGGTGGTTTCGGTTTCTAATGGAACAAAATGAAGAGAAAGCATGAAGAAGATGAAGGAAAGAAAGAAATGAAAGAGAGAAATGAGAGGAAGTTTTGGTCAATGGAAGAAATAAATAGAAAATGAGTGAAATGAGTTGTGTGGAGAAGAGAAAACTATAGGATAAGTTAGGGTGATCCCATGGTAATAACCATGCACCTTACCACACCCAATTATAGCCCATAAATCATACTTATATGTACAATTATATGTATTTAATTCAACTTTCCTCCAATCAGTCCTTTTCCATATGTATTTTATACCATAACTTATGCTCCACTTACTTATTTATTCATTCAATAATACACTCTATCTTTTCCCACTATATCAAATATAATATAATAACTAAAAACTCCACTAACTTCTTATTTCCATATACATATTTATTTTCATACATACTCAATATTTAATTTATTATCTTATTATATATATTTTAATATATCAAAACATTTCTACATATATACCTACACAATATACTTATACTAATACATTACTAATATACTTACACATTAAACATTACTTATACCTTATCTATACATTCCATTATACACTAAACCATATATGTATACTCAATTATGTATACACCTTCATAATGTCATACTTATTCATTCTTATACACTTAAAATCATTTTAATACCACATATACATATGCTTACATACATATGTATATTTTCATATATGAATATACATACGTTCAATCAATTGTCTTATTCAAACATATTTAATTATATTAAGCATTATCAGCATTTTATCCATTAAATTATCATCATTTAGTGAACCTGTGTTCACTGATTTCATTTATTATTCTCATATCGACATCATGACATCTATTAATTATCACATCTTTTATTTTTCATAACATTCACATATTGCATAATTTCATGTCATCATCCTAATTATATATATGAAGCAATGCACATCAATTATTTCATCAATACAGTGTGTGATAAAAATGAGGATGTGACAACTCTTTCCCCCTAAATTAGAATTTCGCCCTCAAAATTCTAACCTCAATTACCAATAACAAATAAGGATATTGTTACCTAATAAGGGATTCACGTTCTCATGTCACTTCTTGCCCTGTGTGATGATTCTATAACACTTTCACTAATGGAATTCATTCATTCTTCAACTATTTTATCTCATGCGCCAAAATTTTGATTAGCTCATCATTGTAAGATAAATCAAATTAAACCATTATTTTCTCCACTGGTATGACATGTGAAGGATCTGCTTTATATCTCTGAAGCATAGATACATGAAAACATTATGGATTCTATCCAAGTTTGGAGGTAAAGCCAATTTGTAAGCCAATGGTATAATTCTTTCTAACACTTCATAAGGACCAATAAACCTCGAACTCAACCTTCCTTTCTGCCCGAATCGTAAAATTCTCTTCCATGGAGATACTTTCAAAGATACTTTATCCCCAACCTTATACTCAATATCTCTGCATTTCAAGTCTATGTAAGATTTTTATCAATCAGATGCTACTTGTAACCTTTATTTAATCAATTTCACCTGATCCTCTGCTTGTTGGATTATATCAGGTCCGATCATTCGTCATTCACCAACTTTATCCCGATTTAATAGAGTTCTACAACATCTACCATATAATGCTTCATATGGTGCCATTTGAATACTAGATTCAAAACTATAGTTGTAAGTTAATTCAATGAGAGGAATGTACCTGTCCATGCTTCCAACCCATTCTAACACATAAGCTCTCATCATATCCTCCAGTATCTGAAAAATTTATTCTGATTCACCGTCTATCTAAGGATGAAGTACAACACTAAAATGTACTTTAGTACCTAAGGCTGGCTGAAAACTCCCCTAAAATTGAGAAGTAAACCATGGATCTCTATCAAATACAATGGATGATGGCACTCCATGAAGTCTCAATATTTCTCAGATATATAGTTCCGCTAACCGTTCTAAACTATAATCCATACGAATAGGTATAAAATGCACTGATTTAATCAGTCAATCAAAAATTACCGATACAGCATCATGTTTACCCTGTGTTAACGGTAGTCCTATGATAAAATCCATCATCACTCTCTCCTATTTCCATTCCGGTATTGATAAAGGTTGCAATAAACCTGTTAGCACTTGGTGTTGAGCCTTTACTCACTGGCACACTAAACATTTAGAAACAAACTCTACAATATCTCTCTTCATACCTATCCACTAGTAGGATAGCTTCAAATCTCTATACATCTTAGAACCTCCTGGATGATATGAATATAAACTTTTATGAGCTTCATCCAGTATCTACCTCTTCAGTTCTTCATCTGTTGGAATATAAATACGATCTTTATATCTTAGCAAACCTTAAGAATCTAGAGTGAAAACCTTTTGTTTACTCATATGAGTTTTTCCTAATTGCATTTGATATTTATCATCATTTTGAGCAATTTTTTTAATACGGCCAGTCAATAAAAGGTTTTACCTATAACTGCAATTCTACAAGAATACAATCTGGTTGCACTATCAAGAGAGCATTCAATCATCAAACTTCTTATACTAACATCAATGATGTCTATTGTAGCGTAAAATGTTTTTTGACTTAGAGCATCAACTACCAAATTAGCTTTTCTCGGATGATAATCTATGATGCAATCATAGTCTTTAATCAATTCAAGCCATTGCCTTTGCCTTAAATTTGACTCTTTCTATGTTTTAAAATACTTTAAACTCTTATGATCTATAAAAATATAACATTTCTTGCCATATAAATAATGTTGCAATATCTTCAATGCAAATACAATACAACCAATTCCAGATCATGTGTTGGATAATTCCCTTCATGTGGTTTAAGCTGATGAGAAGCATAAGCAATCACCTTATATCCTTGTATCAAAACACAACCCAAACCATTAAGAAAAGCATTACTGTACATAACATACTCCTTCCTTCCGGTAGGTAAAATCAGTACTGGTGCCTGAGTCAAACACTGCTTCAGCCTATTAAAGCTCTTCTGACACTTGTTTGTCCATTTAAATGGTAAATCTTTCTGTAAACGTGTAGTCAAAGGTGTAGAAATCATAGAAAACCATTGATAAATCACTCATAATAGCTTACTAAACCCAGGAAAATATGTACTTTAGTAACAGATTTCAATGCCTGCCATTTCACAATAGCTTTTATCTTGCTAGGGTCAATAGCAACCCCTTTGGCTGAAATCACATGCCCTAAAAAGCAAACTTGATCGAACCAAAATGAACATTTTGATAGTTTCCTATATAACTACTTCTCTTTCATCAACTGTAGTACCAGATGCAAGTGTCGATCATGCTCTTTTCGATCTCAAGAGTAAATCAAGATATTATCAATGAATACCATAACAAACTAATCAAGGTATTCTTTAAGAATTGTAATCATCAAAGCCATAAACATTGTCAGTGCATTAGTTAACCTAAAATGCAAAATAAGAATTCATAATGCCCATATTTCATGCAAAAAGCAGTCTTTGGAATACTATTCTCCTTAACTCGCAACTAATGATAATCAAATCTTAGATCAATATTAGAAAATATAGTCACTCCTTTTAATTGATCAAATAAATCATCAATTTAGGGTAAAGGATAACGATTCTTAATAGTCACCTTATTCAATTGACGATAATCAATACACATCCGTATAGTCCTATCTTTCTTCTTCATAAACAATACAGGTTCACTACAAGGGGATACACTTGGTCAAATGAATCCCTTATCAAGTAACTCTTATAATTGCTCCTTTAACTCTTTTAATTCAGTCAGAGCCATATGGTATGGTGGAATAGATATCAGTTTAATTCTAGGCAAAATCTTAATCTTAAATTCAACTTCCCTAACCAAAGGCAATCTTAGTAATTCATCTGGAAACACATCTAGAAAATCATATATAATTGGAATCTCTGCTAACTGTAATCCCATTTGCTTAGTGTCAACTACATGAGCCAAAATAGCTTCACACCCCTGTTTCAACAATTTTTGGGCAACAGTTGTTGAAATCAAACTGTGAATAATTGATGATCTAATCCCTTGAATATGAACTAATTCATACTCTGGAAGTTAAAAAGTAATCATCTTCCTTTTACAATGCATCACTGCCTGATATTGAGATAACCAATCCATACCCTGTATAACATCATACTCGATAAATGGCATCTCGATTATGTTGGTAAGAAAGACTATATCTTATAAAACCAGTGAGCACTTATGATAAATTTCGTTCACCATAACATCTTTCCCTAAGGGACTAGATACTAACATATCATACCCTAATCTCTCAGTAGTGATATCTAATAAGCATGTAACTCTAGTGTTGATGAATGAATGACTCAATCCGTAATCAAATAACACTAGCATATTATGATCAAGAATATAAAAATTACCAATCACAACATTTACAGCTTGTAAATCTTCTTTTTACTGTAGATTATATACTCGTACTTGGGCTCCTGTAACTGCTCATACTACCTCAACCATATCAGCCTCTACCTTAACCTTTACTGAAATGATTCGTCTGAGGTGCTCCCATCATAAGTCAGATTCTAGAATTATGCTGATAAGATCCACCCTCAGTTATAGTATGTAATGGCATCACATTACTGTTAGGACATTCCTGAGCATAATTCCTTTTACCTCCATAGCGATAACATAATTCGGTCCCCACTCTACATGCTCCTGAATGACTTTTACCATAAGTGGGACATAAATGAACTCCAGAACTAAAACCACTGTAACTAATAAACTATCCACTCTGAGCTTTGCATGGTACCAATAGTCTAAATCTAAATACTCGAGGTATAAAGGAACCTCTAAATCTGCCCCTCTTCTATAAACTGGAAGAAGAACTAGGACCTCTAAACTATTTCCTAGCTTTATGACCTTAATTTTCATCCTTTTCATGAATAATATGCTCTTGGCTCAAGGTATTTACTATCAACATTAAGAAATTATCATAAATGAATCCCTACATTAGAGATCTGATTCTGGGCTTCAAACCCTGCTCAAACCTCTTACACCTTTCTCGCCCCGATGTTAGAATATTCCCAGCATAATAAGTTAATTGGCTAAATTCTAGTTCATATTCCACCACTAACAGATTACCCTGTTTCAATCCTAGAAATTCCTACAATTTTTGATTCGTGTATGCAGTATGAATATATTTTTATCACATCCTTATTTTAGCACACTCTAAATTAATATTATGAGAGTTATGAATCACTTACTATACAATCATAATTTTAAATAATGATGTAGAATTATCAAAAATGCACAATTTAGAACATGAATAATGATAATTTGAAGAAATATTATATTGAGTATACTTGAAATATTTAAGTGTATTTAATTATGATAAATAATTGGACGTATGTACAATCATGTTTAATAGTGTACATACGTATGTAAATATAAGAATATGAAGAATTAAGATGAATTATAAGTGTATAAAGAGTATACATAATTTAATAATTATGTATGAATTAAGATAGGATATAAAATAAATGAGATAAGGAAATAAGCAATTTATTGAACATACGTGCAATCGTATATTAAAATATATGTATGTATGTAAAATGTAAGAAAATAGAAATTTAGATGAAATTAAATATGTTAAGAGTATAAATGATGCCATACTTATATATGATTAAAGAATTCATGAAATTAATTAATATGAATGAAAATGCATACGTATTTATATATAAATAAGTGTGTATATATGGTTACGAATAATTGAATGTATAAATAAGTTTAAGTATAATGTATTAGTATATGTATTGTATTTTAGTAAATAAATAATGTAGTGGAATGATGATGTAAGGTGATGTAATATATGAGTTATTAAAAAGGAATAAGTAAATAAGAAATGAAATAAATAATGTAAATGTAAGAAGGTAAATAAAATAAATGATTATGTGGATATTATGTGAGTGGAATTTGAAAATAATATATTTTTATTAGGTATGGGGGATTGTGTTAGTGGAGGATTATTATATTAGGTGTATTGGAAGTTGGAAAATGTGGTACGGGAATTGATGTTAGTGGATGGAGAGAGAAAAATAAAATAGTAGTTTATTAATTAGTGGGAAAGGATGGAGGATTTTACTAATTAATAAAAAAGTTAGTGGAGAGTTTTTTAGAATATAAATATGAATGGATGGTTAATGGAGGTACTTTTATATGTATTTTGAAGGTTTTAAGGAATGAAAATTGTATTATACATGTATTTTTATATAAGTTAGTGTGTATTACGCTATTTTATTGGGTGTGTGCGGGTGTATGGGGGTTATGATGCAACCATCCAAAGCCATACTCCTTAACCCTAAGGTTTTCCTTCATTTTTAAACATAATATTCTTTCTTTTCGTTCGTTGGCTCTTTTGACCAAATTGTATCCCTTCCTTCTTCATCTTCATCTTCTTCAAGCTCTTTCTTCTTTACTTCCATGGAAAAAACAAAACTTGCTCTAACCTTTCTTCATTTCTTCTACAAACTATAAACAAAACACAAGACATATATGTTTAGCTTAAGATGGGATGAATAATCTTCATTTTTGTATGTTGTTTGGAAGAAACCGAAACTCTTCCTCCATAGAGATCAAAACTGCACCTTTTTTTTTCTTCTCTTTTTCTTTTTAATCTTCAAGTATATGACCATATTATTAAGTAAACCTTATATTTTGGCCAAAATGATTCCATTTTCACCTTGTCTTTGTTCAGGTTGAACCACTTCTCCTTATATTCTTTATGCTCATGGTCAAAATTACTAGATCCTTGAGTCCTTATATGAAACCATAACATGCAAGCATCTTGTTATACTTTCCTTGGCTGAATCATTCTTTTATGAGTATGCATGTGTAAGATGATGAAAAATGAAGCTTAGTAAGCTTGAAATAAGATGAGGTGAAGAGGCCTTGATAGATCCTTGGTTAAAGATCAAGTTAATTCTGGTTTTTAGTGGTTTGCTTAAAAGTGAGTTATTTTAGTATTAGATCTAAAAGATTTATACATTTTTGAGTTTATTTGTGATATGGTCAAAATATTTGGATGAATTTCATGTTATGGCTAGATATTTATTAGGTAGATTTAGTAGGCTTTAGTCTTTTATTTTAAAGTTTTGATGGATGGTATTGTAAAGATAAAAGAATATAGTGGATTATGGTATGTGTATGTATTATGTTGGTGTTTTTCTTATTTGGCCAAATATTCATGTGCATGGAGAATTAATTTGCTTGCGTGATTAAAATAAGTTAATGAAATCATATGATAAACACTTGAAAAGTCATAAAATTTAAGTTAAAAGATGTTAATATGATAATATATGGTTAATCTTAATGTTAAGATTAATGATTTAAAAGTTATGTTAAATGTTTATAAATATTAATTAATATTTTATTGATTTAAATTTAAAGTAAAAAAAATAGAAGTGTTTTGGTGTTTAAAGTGGTATATGACATGTTTAATAATTAAGGGCTAAAAAATTAATTTTATATATTAAGTGGAGTAATAATGGAGTATGTGATCATGATAATATCTAAGGCTAAAATTATTAATATTTTAAAATATTAAGTGGAGAATATTGATGCATAGGGTCATACGATATAAGAGGCCATTAATGATTAAATTATTAAGTATATTAAATATTCCTTAAAAGAATATTGAATTAATTTATTAATGGAATAAATTGGTTATATGAAATTACATTAGTGGATTAAAATGTAGTATAAAAGTGAATTGATTTGTATATTGACATGTGGTCTTATAAGAATTTTAATTAATTATATGACTTGCATGTTTAATGAATAAGGTTTAAGAATATATTTTTAAATGATTAAGTGAATAATAAAAGAAGCATGTGACAATTTAATGTTAATAATTTAAAGAATAAATTAATTAAAGTTATAAAGAGTCTTAAGGAAGTTAATTGAGTTAACTTAATTATGGTATAAAGTGATTTATATGATTTTGACAATAATTGATTGTATGAGATGATTAAGTAATGGTATGAAATAAATGGCATAGAATTTACTTAAGTTAATAAAAATGGAAGACAATAATGAAGTATATGAAGAAATGGTATAAGGTTTAATATTGTTCTAATAATATAATTGTATTAGACGTTAAGTCCATTTAAGATATATTGTATGAAATGGGTTAAATGAATTAACCTTAGTTGATTAAATAAATGACAGGTAAAAATGAAGTATAATAAATGATGGTATATGATTTAAAGATGTTTGAATTATATGAACGAATCAAAAATATTCTATTGAATAAATATATATAGCATGATTAAATGGAAGTGATTTAATGAAGTGAAATGTTAAGTGGGTGTATGATATATGAATATTGTAAGAGTAGCGCGCCCCGGACGTGGGAGCGCTGCACGCTGTTCGGCGTGAAATGCCGTGGTGCTTGCTCTCAATGGCGCATTTCCATAGTTGATTGGTCTTTAACCTAGAAAGATCGCGTCGAGTTAAAAAATGGAGTCGCCACCTAGTTTATTTTGTCAATTCAATTGAATGACTAGAAAACTAGGAAATAAAACCCGGGCCTTCCTGTGTTGGAAAGC
>CANYBF010396117.1:0-28239 GCA_948192965.1 Dalechampia spathulata
TGCTAGGATTTCCTTTAAGAATTTTGCATATTTTGGAATATCCTGAATCATCTCAGCAAATGTAACATTAATTCTCAACTTTTTCAATTTCTCCACAAATGCAGTAAATTTTTCATTTTCTTTTGATTGTATTAGCCTTTGTGGAAATGGTATGGGCGGCATATACTTACCTGGCCCTTGTTCTCTTTCTTTTCTTTTCTTGGCTTCAAAGTCATGATCGTGACTTTCATTGTCACGATCGTGACAATGGCTTCCTTCTTTCTCAGAACGTGAAGTTCCTACGTCATTGTTATTCTTCTTCCTTTCCTCACTCCTGTACTCAACATTAACATTAGCAGGCTCTTTACCTTTACTTACAAGCTCCTTACCACTCCTTAGTTGGATTGCATTAACTTGCTCCTTAGGGTTTGGCTCGATATTTCTTGGAAGTCCTCCAAGGTTCCTTTGTGCTATTGCTGTTGCCAACTGCCCCACTTATACCTTTAGGTTGTGGATAGAGGAGGAATGGTTCTTTGTGATTTGATCAAACTTGGCCTCCATTCTCTTCTGTGTTTCCTCCTGGATCGTCAGTTTGGTTCCCAGCGTCTCCATAAATTTCTCCATTTTGGATTCAAAACTGTTTTGCTGAGGAGGAGCTGGTTGCTGTGGCTTTTGCATATTTCCTGCATTATTACTCCAAGAAAAATTTGGATGGTTTCTCCATCCTGGGTTATATGTATTGGAGTAAGGATTGTTACCTTATCTTCCCATGGAGTGTGGCATATTGCCCACAAAGCTAACATATTCCATGGCTTCACATGCATTGCATTCACTAACCACATGTCCTGCTTGTCCGCACAGCTCACATGAACTGGAAACTTTTGATAGGTTACTGATTTGCTTTGTCAAGTTTGTGACTTTAGCTTGTAAAGCACTAATAGCATCAAGTGACAAAACTCCTTTTTGTTCTTTAATTACTGTTCTAGACCTGTCTGATGCCCAAAGTGCATTGGTAGCTACCATTTCCTCCAGCAGTTCATATGCTACCTCTATCATCTTTTTCATCAGGGACCCCCCAGTTGCTGCATCAATGGTCCCTCTGGTTGTGGTGTTTACTCCATTATAAAATGTTTGGAGCAGCAACTCTCTCGGCAAGTTGTAATAAGGGCACTTCGTTTATAGCTCCTTGAATCTTTCCCATGTTTCATATAGAGATTCACTATACACTTGCTGGAAGTTGGTGATCTCCTTGATAATCTTTACAGTCTTTGCCAAGGGAAAATATTTAGCCAGAAATGCTTGCACAAGCTGGTCCCAAGTTGTAATAGACCTTGGGGTCAATGAATTCAGCCAAATCTTTGCTTTGTCCCTCAACATAAATGGGAATAGCCTTAGCCTTATAGCATCCTCTGTCACCCCATTGTACCTAAAAGTATCAAAAATCTTCAGAAAATTTAAGATATGAGCATTAGGATCCTCATTTGGTAAACCAAAAAACTATACCGAAGACTACAACATCTGCAGTAGAGCTGGCTTGATCTCAAAGTTGTTGGCTGCAACTGCTGGTCTCATGATACTTTGTTGGTTAGCATAGAAACCAGGTCTGACCACATCCATCAGAGTTCTCTGTTCTTCTGCCATTTCTGCTGTAGTTTGCTACACAACTCTGTCTTGAGAAATTCTTCAGTTTTCTCTTTCAAGCCTTGTTGGATCTTCGCTAGCTTCTACAACTGCTGATTTAGAGTTATTGGTTCTCCTGCTCATACACCTATACAACTTAACAAAAATTATATAAAAAAAAAGCTTAAATCAAACTTTACTCTCTTTGTAGCGATGTTAAACATGTAAATCCCCGGTAACGACACCAAAAACTTGATCATTCCTGTGACAACAGTAGTTTTGTTCACTACCTCACTGCAAGTATACATATAGCTATAGTAAGATGTTGATCCCACGAGGATTTAGTGATTTATCCACCACTACTTAGATTTCTTGTTTGTTTAGGCCAGGATAAGAGGTTGGTGTTTTGGAAGTAGGTAGTTGCAAAGACATACAAGTAGAAAGATGAAAATAGGTTTGAACTAAAGAGTAAAATAGTTGATGTGAAACATAGGACTTGAAATCATCATCACCAAGTTAGGATAACCATATATGTGCTTATTGCTACCCAAGATATCCCACCGCATTAAATTCCCTCTCTCGAGGTGAAATCAACTAAACCTCACTCTAATCTTTAGAATTCCTTAGTCACAATCAGGGTCCTCCAATTAGGGAGACTATCCAGTAATCATACAGGGATTAAAGGTATGAAGAGTAATCATACAGGGATTAAAGGAATGAAGATCTCTCTTACACACTACCCTAACTAGAATGAGTAAGCTTTCCACGATCCAACTCTCGCTGCAATCACAGAGCTTAAGTAATCAATTAGAGAATTAACCTTTAGTTTTGAACATCCTGCAATGAACAAGCATTCTATAATCCAACTCTCGTTGTAATTACATAGCAGAGGTTTGTTCCCAAAATCAAACTTTAGAATTAAATATTTATAGCAATGTTAATAAGCACAAACATAACAACTATCCTAAAAAGGGATTCAGAATTCAAATCCTACATAAAGTACTTAGCCACTCATGGCTGAGAAAGAAGATACAAGAAGAACAAAGAAGAACACTATACAAAATCACCAAAAGAAAACCCAAAAGCTGCTGGTGTAGATGATGAATGCCTTAACCTTAGATGCCATCCTCTCTTTATGCTTTTAGTGGGGGTCCTCCAGCTTTAACTCCAATTTTTTTGCATTTTCTTTGCCCATCTTGTTGATTGCTTTACCCATGAGGTCTCCATTAAAGCTTTTTGTCTTTGTTTCCCCCATAGATCCCTTTTTCCTCCTCAATCTCCTGCAAATTTCGTACTTAAAAGGGCTCATAATTGAGAAGTCATGATTATGACTTTGCAAGTCACGATCGTGACTTGCTTGCTTGAATGTACTCAGACTTCAATCCTTCTGTCACGATCATGACGTTGAATGTCACGATCGTGACTTGCTTGAAGGTGTCTTCCTTGCATTCTTTCTATCACGATCGTGACTTTGTTGAAATGCCCCAAAACTCTTAACTTCTCTTGGTTGCTTCCTTATTGCTACACACTTCAACAAAGTCATCGAATTCTACTAATTCAAAGCAAAACACAACAATTGGAACATTAGAAACTAACTAAAACTGCTAGAATAATCATGCAAATTGACACACATCAGGTACGCCCGTACCAAACTCAATAAAACAGTATCAACTAGGTACGACCAGCCATATGACGGTACCACTCAACTACACTATTTGGTACGCCCGTACCAAAACTAGTATGCCCGTACCAAAATTAGTATGCCCATACCAACACAGAAAACATTATGAAAAATTGCAACTAACTTAAATTGACTCACATGTGACTTAAACATCAAAACCTAGGGTCTAACAATCTCCCCCTTTTTAATGTTGGCAATCAATTTAAGTTAAATTTGCAATACTTATTTAAAAGACATTTTGTTTTAAAAATTTTGGAAATCTCCCCCTTTGTTTTGGAATACATGCCATAATACCATCAACAATCAAATACAAAGAAGAGAGATAAAGAATTAAAATATAATGATAATCATAACTCAATCAAACACCAAACACTAAATCAAATAAGCTAAATGAACATCATATATATAAAATATCCAAATGATACATCAAATGATCAAATGAAATAAACAACTCCACTAACACAAGTCCTAAAATCATATCATAAACATCTCCCCCTTTGACAACATCAAAATCACAAGATCACTAAGGGTCCTGAGGAGGAGGTGGACTCGATGGAGGGATAATAAATGGATCCAACAACAGATTAATAGAATGGAGAGTGTCTGTAGTAGAAGGCTGAAACTCGTGAAAGTCGGCTACATGCTGATCAAGCCACTAATCAATAGCAGTAGTGTGCTGATAAAGATAAGTAAGTTGTTGGTCAACATTATCAAAGCGTCGTTCAAGTCCAACAATAGCAATGGAAAGTATAGCAAAGTGCTAAGCCAGCAGATCAGCAATGGAAGGAGTAGCAGCTGGATCAGGAACAGCACCAGTAAAAGAGGATCCAACAGAAAAATGTCTCTGACGCTTACGGCTAAGGGCCGCCTAACGTGCAGCTTCATCAGTGGGAGCAGACTGGTCGTGCCACTCTGCAGGGGTGTCATTGGGTAGAAGAACCTAAAGGCGCTAAAGTACCTCTACAGCACACCTGCCATAGAGCGTCACAGTGTCATTCGGAAGCTCCAATGACTGAAGGTGGGTGAGCCGTCGAGAGATATACTCTGAATGGAGGACGAACTCATCATCAGTAGTACGTTCATAGAGCATGAAGTGCTCAATGAATGATAGATCAAGATTAGGACCATGAAGTCTTGGAGAAGAGCAGATGGGAGGGAAAGCATGCAACTCCTAGCAGATGTGATGAATGAGAGGTCTAAAGAGAATAGCCCTACCAGGCTGCTTCTGAACGTCGACCTCATGGAAGGAAGTCTGAAGCCAACGTCCAGACTAAATAGGAGTGCCCATGACCATGCAGTAAAGAAAAATGAGGTCAGGGCCAGTAACAGTGTCATTAGAATCTGACCTCCCAAAGATAAGATAGGAGATTAGTCTATGACAGAAGAAAAGAGCGAGGGACTTGAGACAGGAGACCTTTTGTCAAGAAGGCCTAAAAGTAGTGTCGAGGGAAATGTCCCTCCAGAAAGAATTACGATCGAAAATGGCAGATTTGGTATTTGCAATGCCGTCGGTGGGAAAGCCAAAAATGGCATCAAACTTAGAAGGTGAAAGTGAGTGATGTCTCCTAAAGAGACGGAAGGTATAAGAAAAAGAGGTGGAAAGGGAGAAAGTCTGTAAAAACTCTAAAGCGACATACTATATATAGTGGTTAGGAAGAAACGTAAAATTTGACCGATGAATATTGGCCAAATAATCCAGAATGTTATCCTCTAGACCTGTCTGTTGAAGAGTAGGACGACACGTGAAACGAGAGTGAGAAAAGACTTTCTCATTGAGAATGGAGGTCCTCACAATAGAGGCAGAAGAAGAGGAGCCACGAGGGTCCGAACTAGGAGGACAAGTGCGTTTGACTCTCCATAAGGAAGAGCCACCATGCTCGGTAGGATCAGATATAGTATAAAGTATGGAAAATTGATAAAACAGTAAGAAAACATTGGTTTTGAAAATTTCGATAGAAATTCGATGCAGTTTAAAATACTCAAAAATAAAACATGCACAAAAATCAGTAAAATTTGATACACAGGTTCAAAATACAATCCTAAGCACTAAACTATAAAGAATCTAAAGCTAAAAAGGCCTAGAATAAGCAAAAAATCAAAATATTTGAAAAAGGCACTGAAATATTAATAAAACAGTAAGAGGAAATATTAATTAAATGGAATGTGAGAGGTTTGGAGTGGTTGGGAGAGAATTTCAAAGGAAATTAAGAGGAAATTTGAGTGAAAATGAGTTGAAAACTGAAAAATGAGCTTTAAACAGTTTTTCACGTCGCGTACGGGTGTACGGGTTGGGCATACGATCGTACGGACTAAAAATGCCTTGAAAATTCATATCACGTACGGGCATATGGGTGAGACGTATGGCCGTACGAGGCACAGATGTTTGGAATTCAGAATCACGTACAGGCGTACCACTCAGGCGTACGGCCGTACGAGGATTTTGAAAGAAATTCTCACAGGAACGCGTACGGGCGTACCAAATTTGGAATGGCCGTACCATGATACATACGGTCGTACTGAAAAGAGTACAAACCATACCAGAAAGTGCTGGAATAAGGTAGAAGAACCATACGAGCGTACCGAATCACGTACAACCGTACGGGGACCTAAAACAGAAATTTTTGAAAGCATTTTATGAAAATTCTTGAATTTTTTCTAAGTCCACCATCACTCCCATCTATTATTCCTAATTCATGTTTGATGAAGTTCAATCGTTCTTCACTTATGGGTTTTGTGAAAATATCAGCCAATTGGTGAGTTGTATCAACAAAATCCAATACAACTTTCCTTTTTTACACATTATCACGCAGAAAATGATGTCTAATATCAATATGCTTAGTTCTAGAATGCTGAATGGGATTCCTAGAAAGATTTATTGCACTAGTGTTATCATATTTAATAGAAGTACAAGAAACACAAACATTGTAATCCCTTAATTGTTGTTGAATCCAAAGAACTTGAGCACAACAACAACCTAGGAATATATACTCAGATTCAGCAGTTGATAAAGATATATAATTTTGCTTCTTATTAAACCAAGAAACCAAGCAATTACCTTAAAAATGATAAGTACCTGAGGTACTTTTCCTATTCAACAAGTTTCTAGCAAAATCAGCATCAGAATAAGCAATTAAATCAAAAGAATCATTTTTGGCATACCACAATCCATAATGCATAGTTCCAATCAAGTATTTAAAAATCCTTTTTACAGCACTCAAATGAGATTCCCTAGGAGAAGATTGAAATTTAGCACACATACAAACAACAAACATAATATCAGGCCTTGATGCAGTTAAATAAAGTATGCTACCTATCATACCTCTATACTTCTTTTGATCTACTAACTTCCCACTTTCATCTAATGATAATTTCGTAGTCGTGCTCATTGGAGTTTTGCTAGCTTTAGCGTCTTCCAATCTAAACTTCTTGAGCATCTCTTGAGTGTACTTGAATTGGTTGATGAAGATTCCATCTTCACACTGCTTAACTTGAAGTCTAAGGAAATACTTCAACTCACCCATCATGCTCATTTCAAATTCACCCTGCATACACTCAGAGAACTTCTTGCACAGCTTTTCATTAGTAACACCAAATATTATGTCATTAACATAAATTTGAACAAGAAGAATGCCATGTTTGTAATGCTTAATAAAAAGTGTTGTGTTTGCCTTGCCTTTATCATAACCATGGTCAATAAGAAATGTGCTTAACCTATCATACCAAGCTCTAGGAGCTTGTTTAAGGCCGTATAAAGCTTTGGCAAGTTTGAAAACATGATTAGGAAATTCAAAGTCTTCAAAACTAGGGGGTTGTACAACATAAACTTCTTCATTTATAAAACCATTTAGAAAAGCACTTTTAACATCCATTTGAAATAATTTGAAGTTCATGTGAGATGCATATGCTAATAACATCCTAATAGCTTCTAATCTAGCTACAGGGGCAAAGGTTTCATCAAAATCAATACCTTCTTCTTGACAATACCCTTAAGCTACAAGTCTAGCCTTATTCCTAGTTATCACTCCATCTTCATCAAGCTTATTTCTAAATACCCATCTAGTACCTATAATAGACACATCTTTAGGCTTAGGCACTAAGGTCCATACCTTATTCTTATTAAATTGGTTCAACTCTTCTTGCATAGCTAATACCCAACTATCATCATTTAAGGCATCTTTAACATTCTTAGGCTTTATTTGAGAAATAAATGCAATGTTATTATGAATGTCTTTAAATTTGGAACGAGTTGTTACCCCTTTTGATGTTTCACCTATGATTTGCTCCTTGGAGTGTCCTTTTGGAAATTGCCACTCCTTTGGAAGATCATGCTTGATTTGAGTTGCTGCTAGGTATGGAGGAAGATCATTCACTTCTTCCTTCTCAACATCTTTAGGAACAACTTCTTGTTGAATTTCTTTCTCATTTCCTTGTTTCAATAAAATACCTACATCATCATCAACATTATGCTTTCTTGGACCAAGGGAGTTAGTTTCATAAAAAACAACATGCATTGATTCTTCAACAACCAAAGAACATTTATTAAACACCCTATATAATTTGTTAGAGGTAGCATAACCTAAAAAGATACCTTCATCCATCTTAGAATCAAATTTCCCAAGGTTATCCTTGGTGTTTAGTATGTATCATTTGCATCCGAATACTCTAAGGTTTGAAATTCTTGGTTTTCTACCATTCCATAGCTCATAAGGAGTTTTGTTTAAAATAGGTCTTAAATGAACTCTATTGGTGACATAACAAGCGGTATTGACCGCTTTGGCCCAAAAGTACGAAGGTAATTAATACTCATTAAGAATAGTACGTGCCATGTCACAAAGAGTTCAATTTTTCCTTTCAACTACCCCATTTTGTTGAGAAGTTCTAGGAGATGAAAAGTTATGGTGAATTCTAAGTGATTCACAAAAAGATTTAAAATTCTCATTTTGAAATTCTTTCCCATGATCACTTCTAATGGAAGAAATATAATAACCTTTTTCATTTTGTATTCTTTTAGTGACATTTTGAAAAGCATCAAAAGCATCATCTTTATGAGCTAAGAATGAAACCCAAGTAAACCTAGAATAATCATCAACAATGACAAGTGCATAATGCATACTACCTAAACTAGCTACCCTAGTTGGACCGAATAAATCCATATGCAATAATTAAAGAGGTTTGGTAGAAGTTACCTTATTTTTAGCTTTAAATGAAGATTTTACCTGTTTTCCCATTTGACATGCTTCACATACCTTATCCTTAACAAATTTGATCTTTGGAAGTCCTACCACATGTTCGTCCTTCCCGAGATTACCGAGCCTCTCGAAACTGGCATGTCCAAGCCTTCTATGCCACAACCATGAATCTTCACTTACAGAAATAAGACACTTCATATCTTTGTTAGGAATGAAATCTAAATCAATCATATAAATGTTTTCTATTCTTTCTCCTTGAAAGACTAACTTATTATCACTAATCCTATGCACATAACACCTTTTAGGATCAAACACTACCTTAAATCCATTATCACATAATTAACTAATACTAAGCAAGTTGTGTATTAATCCATCAACTAACAAGACTTTATTAAGGGAAAAGTTGGAATTCTTACCAATCTTACCAATTCCAACAACTTTACCTATACCATTGTCTCCAAAGGTTACGTCTCCTCCTGAATATTCTTCAAGGTGGGAGAAGAGACTTGCATTCCAAGTTATATGCCTTGAGCATCCACTATCCAAATACATTTGTTTTCATCAACCTTGGATCACAAGCATACCTGTCAAAACAAGTTCATTTACTTCTTCTTAGGTACCCAAATGTATTTGGGTCCTTGGGGGTTAGAAGCATCTACATTATCATTCCAATGCATTTTTCTGATAAAGCATCTATTGGTAGCATGCCCTTTTTGTTACAATAATGGCATACAATATTTTTAAACCTAGAATGATTATGCACATTTTTCCTTTTAGATACATGAGAATGATTGTGATTATATGAACAAGAACATGAACAATGATGCATCTTGTTGACATGCCTATGTGCTTTATGAGTCTTAGGATGAATGTGTTTCTTTTTCAAATCATTTGAAGTTTGTTTTGAGGTAGAGGCTTTGACAAAAACTGTTCCTTTAGAGGTGTAAGAGGAGTTTTAATTGAATTCAAGACCCTCTTTATTACCACTAAGTTTTTGGTGTTTTAAAATAGTATCTATTTTAACCTCACCTTGTTCAAATCTAGATAAATTATCTTTCAATAAATCTTTTTCTTTTGAAAGTTTATCATTTTCATCTTTCAAAATCTTGTTTTCCTTTTCAAGACTCTCAAGCTTTGTTTTACAAGAATCAAATTCATTTTGTAAAACATTTTTGTCCTTAATCATGCATGTATGCTTATTCTTAAGTGATTTGTGCTTTTTAATCAAAAGATCATACTTTTCCAATAATGCTTCTAATGCACTACAATCATCATCATCATTAAGCTTATCATTACTATAATAGGATTGAGATGATGTAGTTACCTCATTATTTTCCTCATCATTTAAGAATGCCATGAAGCATAGATTAGTTGCTCCTTCATCATCGGACATCTCTTCATTTGAATCTGTGTCATCATCCCATGTAGCCTTTAATGCCTTCTTTTTGAAAGGTTTGGATGGCTTGTTGAGGAGAGGACATTCATTCCTCATGTATCCCAGTTTGTTGCATTCAAAGCAGATGGTTTGATTCCTTCTTGGATTATCTCTTCGATTGAAGTCCCTTTGATTGAAGTCCCTTCTTTGCTCGAATAGCTTCTTACCATCCGTTTCTTGCTTCTTCTTCTTCATAAGGAAGTTTTTGACACGTTTGGAGAGAAGAGCCATTTCATCCTTGATGTCCCCTTCATTTATGGAAGAGGAATCTTCCTCTTTTGTAGCTTTAAGTGCAATCCCTCTTCTCTTGTCTTCCTCTACCCCTTGCTTAAGGGTAATTTCATATGTAAGAAGCTTTCCTAGAAGCACATCAGTTGATAGCACGACTAAATCATTTGCTTCTTCAATTGATGTCACTCGAGCCTCCCAATCCTTCTTTGGTAACACTCACAAGATTTTGTTGTTGATATCTTCTTTTTGATACATCTTGCCAAGCTTCATCAATCCATTCGTGATCACCATGAGTTGATTATACATCTCAGAAATTGACTCATTTACCTTCATCTTAAATAACTCGTATTCATAAGTCAGCAACTGAATCTTCTTATTTTGTACTTAGTTGGTTCCTTCATAGTAAGTTTCCAAAGCAGTCCACACTTGCCTTGCCATAACACAATGAGATACTTTATCAAATTCTTCACGACTTATAGCACAATAGAGAATGTTCATTGCCTTTTTGTTCTGGAAGTTCGCATTCAATTCTTCTACTGTTCAATCGTCTCTATCCTTAAGAGAGACAATACCATCAATTATGATTGTCGGAGGTGAGTACTCTTTCCTCATCAAATCGTACAACTCAATTCCACTGTTATCCAAGAATACTTCCATTCGATGCTTCCAATATGGATAATCTGTTCCATCGAAGAATGGGGGTCTTGTAAATGATTGACTCTCAATGGTTGCCATAGGATCTTTAGCTTAAGAATTTTACTTCTTTTGAAAATGAGCACCAAATGCTTGATACCAAATGAAAATCCTCCTACTAATGGCAACACATGCGATTTATAGTGGTTCGGCCAAATTCTTGCCTACGTCCACTTCTCTTAAGTCTCAACTTAAGGTTCCACTAATATTTCAATCGAATTACAAAATGGATTCCCAAATGAATCCAATACCCTAGTGTTTTCAAGGCTTACACTCAAACCTTTACAATATTAATCCTCACAAACTTCTTAAATACAAATTAATCCCTAAGGATTAATCACACACCAATCCCACAATGATAAAACCTAATCCCTAGGTTGTAGGAATACAAACAAGAAAGTATTTGAGGAATACAAGCTTAAACTTACTTGAAACAGATGAATATTGCTCAAAGAAAAATAGCTTTGCAAAGTTTAGCACGTTAGGAATAAAGAGTATTGAGAGTTCTACCAAAAACTAACCATTTAACAGACTTAAAAGTCTGTTTTATAAGTCACATACGGGCGTACTGTTTTGTTACACCTGTACGGATTCAAATTTTATTGTTAGAAAATAAGAAGGAAATGTGGTACGGTCGTACCATCACTTGGTATGCCCGTACCAAACCAAATTTCCTGACAAGCAATTTTCCTGCGAGCTCGCTTACGGCGATACCACAAATGGTACGCCCGTACCAAAACAAGTTTACTGACAAACTATTTTTCTACGAGCTCGCGTACGGCCGTACCACCTAATGGTACACCCGTACCGAACTCAATAAAACAGTATTAATTAGGTACAGCCAGCCGTATGACTGTACCACTCAATTACATTATTTGGTATGCCCGTACCAAAACTGGTACGCCCGTACCAACATAGAAAACATTATGAAAAATTACAATTAACTTAAATTAACTCACACGTGACTCAAACCTCAAAACCTAGGGTCTAACAACTTTTTTCTAATAAAATATTATTATTATATATACTATTTAAAGTTCTATTGTAACACATAAATTTAATCTTAATAAATTTTACTATTATACATATTTTTATAATAGGATTTTTCTCATCTTAAAATTTATTATTATATGTATTATTTAAAATTTTATTATAATACATAATTTTAATGTTAATAAAATTTTATTATTATAAATATCATTTTTATACAAGGATTTTTATTATCTTAAAATTTTATTATTATAAATATTATTTAAAATTTCATTATAATACATGATTTTAATCTAAACAAAATTTTATTATTATATATGTTACTTTTATAATAAGATTTTTATCAATTAAAATTTTATGATCATAAATATCATTTAAAATTTTATTACAAAATTAAGTTGTTATTCGAATTAGAATTTATAATAATTTATATAAAAATTATTTTTTTAATTAACTTTCTTATAATACCTTGACTTACATTAATTTTAATTATATTATATTTTAATTAAGATTATTTTGATCATATTTTATTCTAGATTATATTTATGATATTTTATATTTATATTATTATCAATTAATTAATAAATTATTGAAATCACAAATAGATAACACATAAGTAATAATGGTTTGACACAAAATTTGCCTACGTTCATTCTTCTAAGTATGCAACTTAGAGTCTCACTAATCTTTTCAAGATTACAACAGTAGATTCTTTCAATCAAGAGTTTTAACCTAATGTTTTATAGTTTCACATTCAAACTTTTATAAAAACATTTAATCTTATAAGAAGTTCTCTTAATTACAATAACAAATCTCAAATAATTGCTATCACCAACCCAATAAAATAATTATGAGAGAGAATGTATTCAATAACTCAAGATTTAAGTTACTTACTTACAAAAAAATAATTCTTAACTTTAAATATGTTTCTCTTTCCTAAAAAATCATTATACTAAACATGAAATATTTGCAAGCTTTTAAGGAAAGATAGAAAATTTAGTTCTCAGAATCATGTGAAAAGACACTCGACAAATCAAAATTAGACAATGACTTTGGTGTAATTGTACACCTAGAATAATATGTCTATACCATATTTTCTGTTAATAATATAAATATTTACTTAATTACTCTAAATCTTATGGTACACGTGTACTAGCCAATGATATGACCATACTAAACCTTAAAATAAGGAAAATATAGAAAATTTTTAAAACATATTTATTAACATTAAGATACATAAACTAGAGAACTAACAATTATATTTTACTATATAATTTAAAAATAATTAAATAAATATAATCATTCATAATATAATATAAAATACACATATATATAATATAAAAATAATATTTTAATTTAAATATATAATTATTTTTCATTCATAAATCCAACAAAAAATAAAATATAACTTACTTTTCACTTATCATTATAATTTTTTTCTTAATAATGATGCAATTCTTCAGTTTTTGTTATTAATGTTGTTATTTTTAGTAAATTACACATTTTAATAAAAATGAATGCTTAAATTAACAATATAAGATTTTATTAATTTATTTTTATATTATAATTTTTTTGAAAATATAATTTTATATTTTTACTTATTCTTATTGTTTCACATTATCAATATCATTATAGATTTGTAATGTTTTAATTATTTATATTTAAATTTTTACTTTTTAATTTGTTTATCTAATATCTTTCAAGTTATCGTTGAATTTATCTAAATGCCACTTTTCAATGTTTTATTACTTATTAATTTTCTTTTCATGGTAATGATCTGTTATTATTAAATTTAGTTGCCAAATAAAATTTTTAATTAATGGTATCTAATTATAATAAAAATTTACTTAAAATAATTATTCAAGTATAATTAAAGAAAAGAAATTACATGGATTGCCAATTTTATTAGTTTTTTTAATCTTCCTATATAATTTTTGCTATCAATTTTTCATGTGCCGTTTCTGTTCTTATTAGTTGTTTCTATTTTTTTACTAATTCATTAACCTTAGAAATTCTATGTTCTTTTCACTAAATCCGAGCCACTGTTACCATCATCGCCATCAGTTTTGATATTGTTAATTTGTCATCATTGTCTCAACCTCTTGTCACTATTCATCCTTTCATCTTCTTCTGCTACCATTTCTTCTTTTCTTCATTAGATCGTTTCATGATTTTTCTTACATATCTTTCTCGCGTGTTATTGTTGTTTGCTCATTTTTTTTATCATGCTAAATAAATAAATAATATATTACATTATATTATTAGTTAATATCAAGTATTCCATATTTTATTCTTTATAATTTTCACTTTAATAATAACATATATATATTCTATATTTCTATACATTATATAACATATATATATATGATAAATACATATATATTATACTATAGATACATATTTACTGATTTAAATTATATTATAAATATATATATATATTAATTAATATATATCATATAATAAATATATATTCTTTGAAATAATATATAAATTAATAAAAATTCAAACCATAAAAATATAACTAAAATAAACAATAAATTACATAAATAAATAAATGTAATGTTATGTTATGTTAATAGTTATATTTTAAATTTGATTTTTTAAAATTTTTTTTACTGGCAGCAACTGAAAGTTATTCAATAATGATTTGTTATTTTGATTCCACAATAATGATAATGCAGATAACAGCATAATGGTTGAATATAAAAGATCAAATTAAAATATTAAATATATATTAAATATTATATTATTTTGAAGTTAACAATAGATAAAAATTTTAAAATAAAAATTTGATATGTAGCTAATTTTCTCATTAAATAATTAAAAGAAGAAGTGGGAGCGAGAGAGAGAGAGAAACGTTTTTATTAGTCACAACCAGCACATAAAACAATACATGCACCCACAAAACGCCATCTCTCAGATCATCTCTGTCTCTCTCTTTCATTCATTGAGTCAGTGAGTGGGTCATAGTTTCTTCAATCAAAATCCTGGGAAACCCACCTCCAATATCCCTTTATTTACCTTCTCTGCCACTCTGTTTGATTTCACTGATTTATTTCTCGTTTTGGGACCTTTTCTTTTCAAAAAAATGGTTATTTTACAATGAAATTGAAATGAACTGCAAGTTTGAAATCTTCGACTCCGTGCCTGCCTAGTGAACTGGAAAGAGAATAAATAGAGCGATTGAACCTGCGCGTGCAGATTTTTGTCATGGCCAAGCGCGTTTATGAAGTGTGGAAAGGAAGTAATGTAAGAGGGTTTTGTTTTTTTTTTTTTCAAAATTGGTTTTATTGGTTTTGTAATGAATCTCGATAAAAGTTTGGATTTTTACCGTTTAGGTTGCGTTCGATTTGTTTCTTTTGTTTTTAGACTTCTGGGTTTTGTTTGTTTTTAGTTTGAATTTCCGTTTTTGTTTGTATTTCCTCACTGTTTAACGAGTTCGATTATCATTACGCTGTGGCAGTGTTTTCTCTTTTTTTTATTGCTTAGAATATTACTGTACAATGAGTGCAATTTCTTTTGGTTTTTAGTCTTTTGTTAGTGATTGACAATATGATTATTGGGTTTTGGTGGACTATGAGAGATTGGTTCAATGAATAGAGTAGCAGATGGTTAAAATTATTTGATTTTGTCTGTGTTCGTCACGGCGAAAAGCATTTGTTGAATAAAAATGAGTTCTCTTGATGCCTTTTCTTCTTGCTTTTAGCAGGATTTGTTTTAGCTAGTGATTTTAATATTTTGTACCTATTGCTATTAGGTTTTGTAGTTGTGCTTTCACACTGTTAGAATCTAATAATGTTTAGCTTGTGATACTCTTTTTGCTTTTCTTTTCTTTTCTTTTTTATCCTTTTAAAAGTCTCTTTTGGAATTGAAAACAAAACAAGCACAATGCAGATATGGTTTCTAATGCTTTTATTACTGCTATATATTATTTTACGTGTGCCTAAGTAAGCTCCTGGCCTTGACTGCTAATCATTCACGTCACAAATACTTCGCTTTGCTATGCTCGGCTGAGAGTAGTCTATCATATGGGCCTTTCACCTTCTTTTTCACAGATAAGTCTATACTGCTATAGGGTGACTTCAATAAAGACAAACTCTTAAATAATAGGATAGTTGGTACCTCTTTGAGACATGCTACTCATCTTTATTGTGTAAAAGTAACATTACCAATTAAGCATGATAATATGTAAGGAGAGACGTGCAAATCAATTTTTACTTCATTACTTCTTTGCACCATGATTCTTTTTCATCTCGTTTTTAGAATATCAAGTTCAGTTGATTTGCTTCGATAATGATAAGACTGTAGAACTAGTGACCAGACACAAATCCACATCTACAATATTTATACAGGAACAGAAAGTTAAATCCGATGTTTTTGTTGTGTAGTAGTTTCCATGGATATAGATAATCACTAAGGGTTTGTGAGATTGTGAATGAACTTCTTAGATCTGTGCATTCTTGGGTTTTGTGTTGTTCAAAGTGTGAATAGCTGAAAGTTCAAAAAGAGGTGTGGATAGCTCAAGGGGTGCTGGAAACCTTATGTTGTTACTGTCCTTATTTTTGTCTATAATTTTGGATTAATCTTAAATTTCACATGAAATCATCTGTTCTCCTGGAAAACGTCAAGTGTAGCTGAGTTTATTTGTAGCTATCAGGGACACTTCTTACACATTTTCATGGAGGTTAAAAGTTATTTTGTTTGATTTCAATCAAATTTTTAGCTTCAATATGTGCCAAGATATGCAAAACATACATCTGTATTGTCGTTGTAAAGGGTTCTCAGATCCCTGCTATGAATCAACACTAACATTTGGTGGGAAAAGAACCTTTGGGTTATGTTTGCTAGATTTTAATGTTTTGGGTTGAGGTTCATTATAGTTTGTTTTTGCATAACATCTTAAAAACAAGTCGCTAAATGATTAAAAAAAATACTCATTCTGTGTAAGTGCTGTGTAGATTCTGAGGCACCTTCACATGAAGGACATATTAGGAAAGCCCTTCTGAAAATTTAGGTTTTCTTTTATTTACTCTACTTGCAACAGCTATGCTTATAATTTAGCATGGGTTCTGCATGCATCTCTAGCTTTTCCAGTTTCCTGCTTTATTTTGGTCATCTAATAACTTGAAAAATCCCAAATTTCATGTACTCTAATGAAAGGGACACAATAAATCTTTCTTACTCCTTTTTTAGTTGATGATTTATGGAAGAGTTTGGGCCTCCTATAGATTTTCCGTGTTAAGATTAATTTGGACTTGATATACTTTTTTTTTAACATTCTCCATTTCTTTTAAAATTTTTTTGTGCTGTCCATTTTCATTCATATATTGTGTTTGCTAAACCAAGTTCCTATCTGGATTTAAGGTTTCCCTAGTCAGTCGTTTTGAACCGGGTAAAACACCCTTAGGTTTTAAAGACAAGGAGATATATTGAGGTACTACCAATGTTTGCAGCCAATATTTGAGTGAATCCTACTGTTCTGTTCTGCATAGCTTTCGTCTTTGGGTCTTCTTGTTTTGGTTTACGACACAGTATTCAAATAAGCAATGGTCATATTCATCATTCAAATAGAGTGAAGGTATATATCAAACAATTCATTGGTGCAGTAGTTTCCTGACTATCAGGGATTCAGACTTCATCACTGATGCACTGTGATATAACATGTTTCTAAAACTGTTGTACACAGAGTTGGATCAACTCCAATTCCCCCAAGTTAAACCTTACCCTGTTCTCAAACGGAAATTTGGCTAATTCCTTTGTCCATATTGAGGAATGAATCCTGATAATATTTGAACAAGAATTTCGGTTGACATCATTTGATTTCAGTTTTCTCCAAACATACTATTAA
Organism: Dalechampia spathulata; assembly: GCA_948192965.1. Lineage (NCBI taxonomy): Eukaryota > Viridiplantae > Streptophyta > Magnoliopsida > Malpighiales > Euphorbiaceae > Dalechampia > Dalechampia spathulata. The sequence continues at coordinate 17,667 of CANYBF010396117.1, forward strand.
GTTATCTTCCTCTTGTAGCTTGAAAAGTTGGAGAAAATGGGTAAACAGGTACCTGAATGTTATGACATATGGCCCTTAACTGTTTTAGCTTGCCCATTACACCCTTACAACTTGCAATTATTAGCCTTCTCCAGCTGGATGATTTATGTTTGAGCATTGAAAATTGTTCCCATGTATGTTAATATTTTATTAACTCTGCATTTTCTAAAGGAAAGACTAGACAGAAAAATGATGAATGACTGCCAGCAACATGTGTGTTTTGAATTGCCTAATGCCTATGAAGCACTAATTTGTTTCCAATTGCCTAATACCTCTGAAGCACTAATTTGTTAATGTAAGACTTATTAATGTTTTGTCCTGTTTCCTGAAGCATGAATGCTTTGTCTATTATGACTATCTTGGTTTGGCTAGTAATCAGTATGCCATAATATGTTTGATGTGCCTCTCCTTAATAATATCTATTTGTTCCTTGGAGAATGCACTGAAACTGGAAAGAAAATAACTTTTATTGTTTGTTTGATCATTATACTTGTTGCAATATGAGTTGTTCTAATGCTGATAATTGTTCATAATTAACAGAAGTTCATCCTTGGTGGAAGGTTGATCTTTGGACCTGATGCTCGATCCCTGATTATCACACTATTGCTGATAATTGTTCCAGTCATTATCTTTTGTGTCTTTGTCGCAAGACATCTTCTCCATGAATTTTCACCGTACAATGCAGGATATGGGGTTCTAGTAGTGGCTATTGTCTTTACGATCTATGTAAGTTTGCTACTAGCGTGGTGCTTGACTACATCCTATACTTGCAGATAAATGACAGGATGGCTGAGTTCCTCTGTTTTACTATGTTATTCAAAAATTTAAATTATTTATTGTTGGCAAACGGAAGCTAGAAGTGTGGATATTTTGGTGTGAAAAATCCACTTTTATCTGGGATTGGCGATGGAAAAGCAGTTAATAAAACTTTTTTGATAGTTTTTCCCTAAAGTGTGTGTTATACATATAAATATATGAATCTTGTCTTATTGACTTTGGTAATTTGGTGTTTTTTGAGGTGCATATGGAAGTGTGCCTTCTTAGCTGAAGGTCCATGCATTCCTGGTTGTACCCTTCAACTGTTTTATTCTCCAGTGTGATTTATTATGTAGAGCAGAGCGTACTTTTCAGATGACTTGTCTGGTTAGATCATGCTTTCTGCACTGGCCAGGTAATTGAGGTCTAATCCCTTGGTTAATTTTTTGACAGGTATTGATTCTTCTTTTTCTCACATCAGCTCGGGACCCTGGTATCATTCCACGTAATTCACATCCACCAGAGGAAGAGTTCCGCTATGATTCATCAATGTCAGTTGAGGTTGGGGGACGACAAACACCGAGTCTCCAGTTCCCGAGAACAAAGGAGATTATGGTCAATGGTGTTCCTGTTCGGGTGAAGTATTGTGATACATGCATGCTTTATCGACCACCTCGTTGCTCTCATTGTTCCATTTGTAACAATTGTGTGGAACGATTTGATCATCATTGCCCCTGGGTGGGCCAATGCATTGGTTTGGTATGCTGTTCCCCATGCAAATTTAACATTGTTATTAGTTTTTCTGATCTTCTCCATTTATTTGTGCATGTCTAATTCACATTCCTTTGACTATCTGGTGTATTCGACCTTCATTGTAGTACTTTTGTGCTAAATCTCTGTGTTCATATTTGCAGCGCAACTACCGGTATTTCTTTATGTTTGTTTCTTCATCAACTCTTCTTTGCATCTACGTGTTTTCTATGTCAGCCGTATATATTAAAATTTTGATGGATGATTATCAAAGCACGGTTTGGAAGGCAATGAGGGAATCACCTGCATCTGGGGTACTAATGGGCTATTGTTTTGTCTCGCTCTGGTTTGTTGGTGGACTCACTGGGTTCCATTTGTATCTAATCAGCACAAACCAGGTCATTTTACTTATCTTGTATATATTATATTAGCTATTCTTGGTAGGATGAATTTTAAGGCCAGAGTTTTATTCCATAAGGCTTATCTGTGGTAAAATATTTTATAGGATACTGCTCCAAATCCTATCGTTCTAGTCACTTGTCACTGTTGGTTTTTGACTATATGGTCAGAGTACGACAAACTAGTTAATTGAATATCCTTGCAATTTCAAATGCCTTGGTTCTGAGTGCTGTGCTAATGACCAACCTACATGTGCCTGTTATGTTTGAGCAAGGAGCATTGAAAGTGTATTTTTCTAACCAAATGAATGAGCATGGTTGAAAATACACCTCTAACCAAGCAAAACGTTTTTTTTCAAAAAACAGCATCGTCCTTCTCTCGTTTTGGTATTATGCCATTTTATGCCTCCTTCTATGTCTTGGTTTAAATTTCTTTTTACTTGTTCTTCCATTCCAGACTACCTACGAGAATTTCCGCTACAGGGCTGACAACAGAATCAATGTCTACAACTTGGGTTGTGTTCATAATTTTCTGGAGGTATTTTGTACCAGGGTTAAACCCTCAAGGAACAACTTCCGGGCTTTTGTTCAAGAGGAGGTACCAAGACCCCCTTTGCCAAGCACCCAGGAAGTAGAAGCTGAAGATTTAGGCGGGGATCCACATCCACGACCAAAAGTTGAGGATGATTTAGAGATTGGTGAAGACCTACTGAAGATCTCCCAACGTCGTAATATCGAAGAGATTGATGAGGACATACGCAGCAGAGGGAGTAATGGGCCACCTCATAATACCTCAGAGGTGGAATCAGTTCTGAGCTCTGATCACCGAGGCCCCACTAACCGGTCTGATACCAGACATTCCAGCTGGGGAAGAAGAAGCGGGAGCTGGGAAATTGCAGCAGAGGTTCTGGCCAATTCTAATGTGACGGAAAGCAGAAACTACAGCACTCCTAAGGAAACACGCCAATGATGGTGGTTAGTTAGTTTCCTCAGCTGATCATAGTGTGATATCTGCAGCGATGATTGTAAATGGTTTTCCTTGCGCTCTTCCTGATTTTGAAGGAAGATATGCTTTTGATTAGATACAGTTTAATTATCCGATGATGGGAGCCAAATTCTGTTCCCGGTTTAGGCATGAGGGGTTATGTTATCTTTTTGGTGGGTTTGGAGGCAAATAGGTATGTCTGTAATTGTTTTGAGAGGATAGAAGGGATACTCCTTTTTTTTTTTTTTTCTTTTTCTTTTCTTTTCTTTTTTTTTTTCCGGGTTCCTTTAAATTCTTAAGCATCTATTATTACCTTGGATTGAATGTGATAGTGCTGGCTTTATTCTTTGTGTAAATAACTTGTTTAAAAGACATCGAAACAGTTCCCTCCATTTGCTGAGTGGCGAACTTCCTTCTCTTTTCTCTCTTATCTAATTGCCATTTGAGTGTATATATATATTAATCTTCGAGTCGATCAAGTATGCGGGACTTTCCAAGACATTTTTAACTAATCTTTTAGATGGAGATGATGCAAACATATTCTATCAAAATTTCTGAACATGTTTCTGGCTTTGCATGATATAATTTGATATGATATAACTACTTGTAAAAATGTACGATCTAATTATCTCATTGAAATCAGAATACGTGTTAATAAAATATTGTTAGTGGAACATGTAATTCTTTCCTTAATTAAAAAAGAAGAGAGTTATTTTTCCGAAAATTTATAAAAAGTAACAAAAAATTTTAATTTTTTTTAAAATGTTGCATTTTATAAAATTTTTGAAAGTTACATATTTATAAAAAATAATACTTTTAAAGGTTTAATAAAGATTTAACAACCCAAACGTTTTACATTATTTTAAATATGTTTTAAATATCTCGCAATTTTCTCAAGGATGTATTATAGTTATCATCATATATGGGTTTATTTAAGTAGTGCGATAATTCCACAACTTGTAAAGTATGAAAACACTTCAATTCGAGAGCACCATGACTTGGTTTATGCAAAATTTCATGGGTTTATTTTGAATTTTAATATACTTTGTTAGTATATTTTTTATTGATAAATATTATCCTTTAAGTTGTGTTTTTAATGGTTCATTGAAATTTTGGTTTAAGGCTACTATCAAGATCATGAGAGATATTGTGGTAAAAGTTTATTATCACGATTGTGGAAAATGTTATGTAGTAGAGGGAAAAATATTTTTGGAAATTAATGTAATTGAAGAGAAACGCAGAGTCATCTAAGAGTAACCAAAAGTCAACAAAAAAATTAGGAGTCAAATGGATACAGATACATCCTAAGAAAGGAAAAGAAGAAGATGAGAGGCTTAAAAAAGTACTAAAGACGTGCTAATTTCTTCTTCTTTGTTATCTATAATTAATTAGGTTCAAGTTTATGGATATTTTGGAACTAAGGGTGAGTATTTCAAAGAAGTTGTCTATTAAAAACGTAGAAATCCCATTGTTAAGTTAACAGGAAACTCCATGGGCTCAAATTAAGAGAATAAGTTATTGAAAAATAGCCTCTCTTTTAATTCTGACTTTAATTTTTAAGAACCCACTAGAGATAATGAATTATTTTAAATTAATGAAGTAGCCACATCCTCCTTGTCAATTGATAATATTGGATTAGGACTTGAAAATAAACCAAAATCCATAAAAGTCCTCACGAAAGATCAAGAATTACTTCTTAATATTTTAAAATATGTTCAGGAACTTAACCTTTAAACACGACTTCTAGAGAAAATCTGCATAGATCATTTAAAACCTTTTGTTGGATAAAAACTTGAAAAGCTGTCTTCCTTAAAAAATATATGACTTAACAATCAATACCCAACAAATAGATAAATCATCTGAAAAACTTATAGCTACCATTTAAAATTTGTAAGAAGAAATTAAAGATATCAAAATCGAGCTCACACAACTTAAAGAAAAGCAATATAAAGATTCTAAAGCATTTCAACTACTTCTAGCATCCTAATTAGAAGTACAAAAATGTAAAGATGAAAATAAAAATCTTGAAGAAGCTTAAAAAAATTGAAAATCTTGAAAACATTCAAGAAGTTGCCCTTTACCTGCTTGCATATCATCTGCAACTTATTTATTTGATTATATATGTATGTACGTATATGTGTGTGTATATATATATATATTATAACAAGGGTTCCTTTTACTTTTGGGGCATTTAATCAACATTTGAAATTTACTTAATATTTAACATTTCCCAATTAATCATGGTATTATAATCATGGGTACCCTTAGTAGCATCTTTAGCTACATGCATTTTAACATTGTTTGTCTTCACCATTTCACACTAATTATATCAATTGAATAATGTAATACAACCTATTACTTAACATCACTTAAACTTGCCTTTTAAGTTATATATCTTCCTTTTTTTTTTAATTGCACACTTATAATTTCATACCAATCATAATTAAAGAAAAACGTGTTTAATTGCAAAACATAAGTAAAATCATGTAATTTTTTAATCAAATTTCATGATCATTTCTGTCACACCCATTTGATGAAACATGTTCTCATAGAGTGATTAATAAAAACTATATAATTAGGAATTCATTAATCAATTTACAAAAGATTTATGAATTTTTTTAAATTGACGGAATAATCCAAACTGTTTCTAAAATCATTTGTTTTATAACCTGTAGCATCGGTGTTACCTGTCGTATAAATATTCACATCTTAAATATGGCATGTGATATACTATTTCTTAGTGTTTAGATATCATTTATAAAATTAGATGAGCCACATACTAAATATTTTTAGCATCTTTGCTAATTTATAAGCACAAAAGATTTTATTGCCTTTAGATTGTATAATGATAGTTGCATAATAAAATATCTTCTAGGAATATGTTATACTGACCGGACACAGTTTTGAGGGTCATTCAAGTCCCAAAATTATCTTGACTGAGCTAGTGCCTTATTGGTTCAGATGTCCCTTTGAATTATCTTGACATGCTTTCATCAAATGATAAATGCTGAGTGTTAAACTCAATGATGTCTAATAATAAGATTTCTATGAATAAAATTTAATTATCTCATTATAATATGGAAATAATTAAGAAATAAATAAATTAAGAAAAATCCATAATAATTAATCAAAATAAATTTAATGATAAATAAAATCATCCCACTATTACTCTATAACTTTATCGATAATAAACAGTGGTTTTTGGCAAACAACTCAACTTTCCTGTAGTTCAATCAAACAACTTTCTGATAATCAAAATAATGGCAATAATAAAACCATCCCACCAATATTGGATTATATAATAATCAATAATAAATTTTTGCTGCCAATTCTGTACACTTATCAATTTTTCCATAAATCGACTATAATTTCGCTCTATCAATCAATAATAGCGATAACATGCTTGATATCAATGAATGAAAATTTAAAGTTGCATTCCTCTTTTCATGTAAAAATGATATGCTATATGATAATGAATGCATATGTATAATTGATTAAATGCCAAACTACATGTTTTTCATAGTAAAAATGATATATTTTATATAGGGAATTTAGCTAGAATAGTTGACTTGGTCTTGTTTTTGTATTTTGCAGGTAAAAAGAGTGAAAACGTAAAAAGATGGTTAAAATGATGTTTTTACCTTAATTTTATCAGAAGGCAAGAATCAAGTGTTTATCACCATGATTTGTGGGTATAAGAGAAACAAAAATCCTTGACCTTTGACAACCGAACTATTAAGTTTGAATTTTGTAATTCAACTAGAGATCAAATTAGAAAGGTTAAATAGAAGATAGGATTATTATCTCAATTATTATTTATTTATTTTATTAGCTTTTTCCATTTCTATAAATGGGAGGCTTTGTTCCCATTATAGAACATTCATATTTTATTCATTTCTTGAGAATGAATTTTAGTTTTATCAATAAAAGTTCCTTCTTTATTTTATTTTTGTGTTGTTGCCAATAATGCTTGGCTAGACAATTTCTATTCCTAATCAAAAGCAACACAAATAATTTATTGTGAATCATCTGAGATTAAAAAAAATTTAATTTCAATGGTATTTCACTATTTACTTTAATTTGATAAATCATAAAACCATTGTAGACTTTGAGACTGTGTAAATAGGGCTTGTTGTACAATTCTAATTTCTACATATTTCTATGCAAGTTGTTTGATCCATAATTATCACTTGACTTATTAGAGTGTTAAGCAAACTAAAAGATGTTTAAATTTCTTTATGAGTTTTGACGGTCTAGTTTGAATATTGAGAAACGTGTTCTTAAATGTTAACTTGAGTCAGGTTCTTTTAATTCTTTACGCAATTTCTGGAAGACTAAGTGCGAATCTATTTCCACCGTGTCTATTTGGGGATTAGAGGTAATTGTAGTGCTACTTCCTGGTTGTCTTAATCTTAAGGAAGAATTGGTCTGTATGAAGCTTTTCTTCAACGTTTTATAATCGGCTTAGCGAATTTACCATTGGAATATATTTGAATCGATGATCATGATTTGATAATGATTATTATTTAGGTTTTGGTTAGGAAGTCTTCCATATTGATATTTTCTAAAATTTAATTTTATTGACTTTTTTTTATTTTTCTTTGATCATAGAAAATTTTTTAATTTTATTTTCTTAATGAATTGAAGGATCATTCCATCCTTGTGGGATTTACCTTTCTTCCACAACTACAAAATTGATCATATGTCTACGATTGGAAGTGGAAATAAATTTGATGGATTTAACACCCGATCAAATTTTGGCACCGTTATCAGGGATGGTTTATTACCATTCTTTAACTCTTTATTTTATGACTTGATCTTCTATAGGTAACTTGAGTTTTGATACTGAAATCAAGAAGACTGCGAAAGGTTGAGAAAGGAGGCAAAAATTAGAAAATTGGCCTCTATATTGGAGAGTTCGAATACTTTTGAAGAAACAATTAACAAGAATAATACATATAATGAAAGCATCAATGAAGTTATCATGGTTGTTAATCAGCAGACTCTGTGATAAATGGCTGCTATGCCAATAGACCAGACCCTATTGTGTATCACTTATAAGGATCTGACTGTTGCCTTGGAACTAAAATCTAGACTTATACGATTATTACCCACTTTTAGAGGCTTAGAAAACAAAGATCCTTACAAGCATTTAAAGGAAATTTACGTAGTGTGTAATGTCATGAAACCATAAGGTGTAAACTTAAAACAAATTAAACTAAAGGATTTCCCTTTTTCTCTTGCAGATATAGTAAAACACTGGTTGTATTACTTGTTGTTTGGAACCATCACCATTTAGAATGAGATGACAAAATAATTTATGGATAAATTTTTTCCTATGAAGTGATTTGCCTAAATTGGGAGGGATATCTGCATAATAAAACAAAAAAATGTTGAGAGCCTTCACGAGTATTGGGAACACTTTAAAAGGCTATGTGCCTCATTTCTCCAATATAAGATTACCGAGCAAAACCTGATCCAATACTTTTATAAAGGACTGCTACCAATTGAGCAAAAAATGATGGATACAATAAGCGATGGCATGATTATAAACAAAATGCTACAGGATGGATGTGATTTAATAACAATCATGGTGGCTAATGCTTAGTCATTTTCCATCAAGCGAGACCCACCAAGAAGAGTTCACAAAGTAAGTACTTTAAACCTTGAGTCGTAAATTTCTTAGCTTATTACTATGATGCAGGATTTGGCCAAAAATTTCAAGCTAGTAAGGGTGTGTAGGATATGCACGTAAAATGATCATCCCACAGACATGTGCCCATCAATTCAGGAAGAAGATGAGGAATAGGCCAACGTAGTTGGAGGATTTCTAGGTTTGCCTCAACAAAAGTATGACCCATTCTCTAAATCATATAATCTGGGCTGGCATGATCACTCAAATTTACAATACGAGAACCAACAATCAAATTTTTGGTAATGTACCAATCAACAAAAATCATCAAGTATATCTTTAGAGGATATGGTTAAGACTTTGATAACTAACACTTAGCAATTCAAATAGGCTATCAAAACCAGATTTAAAAATTTGAAAAATTAAATATCTTAAATCACAATATCATTAGGCAGGTTGGAGTCTAAAGGCAAGCTTCCATCATAGTTAGAAGTAAACCCAAAAGAAAATGCGAGTGTAGTGACCTTTAGAAGCGGTAAAATATTGTTAGAAAATTCTACCAAAAATCAAAACCTAATGAAGAAAAAGAGCTGAAGATCGATAATTCTAGGTTAAAAAAATCTGATGAAAATGATAAAATTCAAGAAAAGCCAACATTAGTTTGAATACCTTTTTGAGAGAGGTTGGAAAAGATGAAAAAAGAAAGGGAGTAAAAGGAGATTTTAGAGACATTCTAAAAAGTCTAAGTTAACATTCCTTTACTCGATGCAATTAAGTAAGTGCCCAAGTATGTAAAATTTCTTAAGGATTTATGCATGAATAAAAGGAAAATAATTGGGTTTCAAAGAGTGAGTGTCAATGAAAGTGTATCAGTTGTCATTCAAAAAGGAAAATGCTACTTAAATATAAAGACAAATTTGTATTTATGATCCCTATTAAATTCAAAGACATTGGTGTAAAAAATGCTATGTGTGATTTGAGTGCGTCAATAAATATTATGCCTTCATTTGTTTATAACTTTGTGAATGTAGGACCCTTAAAACAAACTAGAGTTATGATACAGTTGGTTGATAGGTTGATGATTTATCCCATCAGAGTCTTAGAAGATGTTTAATTCAAGTTAATGAGCTTATTTTTCCTATAGACTTTTATATTGTGCAGATAGATTACAAGAAATCTTTAAGATTGTCCGATCTTTTGTTAGGAGGACCCTTTCTAACAACTACCAGAACCAAAATTGACATTCATGAGGAATGTTGACGATGGAGTTTGACAAAGAGGTTATTAAATTCAACATGTATGATGCAATGAAATACCCTCTCAACATTTTTAATGTTTGTGTCGCAGATGTAATTGAGCCACTAGTTCAACAGGTTTTTGAAATTGATGAGAAAGATGAATTACGATCAATATTAAATAATGTTGAAAATTTTAAAGACTCGTTGGTTTTGAAAAACAGTTTGCTGCTGGCTATTAATGATAAAGGACCATATTGGAAGGGAAAACGGAGATGAAATAAGAAGCTTTATGTCACACCCAGCCCATACCTGGAGTAACATGCTCTCGTAGTATGAATATTGATTTCCAAAGGGTAACCGTCACCCACACTACAAGGGATATGATCTGACCTTATACCGTATTTCAAATCATATGGGTACATACTCTTGTACTAGGTGGTGTAAAGATAAATGTCACACCCAGCTCTAGGATGGAACATGCTCCCGTAGAATAATGAACAGTCTCCAATACATAGAAACTATTAATTATTCTATAAGGGATGCATTTTTTTTATTGCATTAAAAAAATAAACTTTACATTTGCAAAACTTGTAATTGAAAAGCATTTGCGATTTGGAATTTAATCAAATGATATATGTAAATGTATACATATAAAATTCTTATTTCATGAAAAACATTTAAGAATATTTGAACTCACATTGCACCCATATTTTTAACTGCCTTATTACAATACTTTATTATCTAAAATTCTTATATAAAATAAAACATAAAACCC
>CANYBF010396174.1:0-16511 GCA_948192965.1 Dalechampia spathulata
GCTTGGAGAGAAGAGCCATTTCATCTTCAATATCCCCTTCATTTGTGGAAAAGGAATCTTCCTCTTTTGTAGCTTTAAGTGCAATCCCTCTTCTCTTATCTTCCTCTATCCCTTGCTTAAGGGTAATTTCATATGTAAGAAGCTTCCCTAGAAGCACATCGGTAGATAGCACAACCAAATCATTTGCTTTTTTGATTGATGTCACTTGAGCCTCCCAATCCTTCTTTGGTAACACTCGTAAGATCTTGTTGTTGATATCTTCTTTTTGATACATCTTGCCAAGTTTCATCAATCCATTCATGATCACCGTGAGTCGATTATACATCTTGGAGATTGACTCATTTGCCTTCATCTTGAATAGCTCATATTCATAAGTTAGCAACTGAATCTTTTTGTTCCGTACTTGGTTGGTTCCTTCATGATGATTCTCTAAGGCAATCCACACTTACCTTGCCGTAACACAATAGGATTCCTAAACTCTTGTCTACGCCACTTTCTCCTAAGTCTCAACTTAGGGTTCCACTAAAATCAATCAATTACAAATGGATTCCCAAATGAATCCAATACCCCAATGTTTTCAAGGCTTACATTTAAACCTTTACAATATCAGTTCTTACAGACTACTCAATTACAAATTAATCCCTAAGGATTAATCACACACCAATTCCATAAATAATAAAACCTAATCTCTAGGTTGTAAGAATACAAACAAGAAAGTAATGAGGAGTACAAGCTCAAACTTACTTGAAACTAATGAATAAGCTCAAGGAAAATATGCTCTGCAATCTTTAGCACGTTAGAATTCAAAGTAATGAAAGTTCTTCATAAAAACTAGCCGTTTGACAAACTTAAAAGTCTATTTTATAAGTTGCGTATGGCCGTACTATTTTCGTACACCCGTACAAAGTCAAATATATCCATTAGAAAAAGAGAGGGAAAGGTGGTATGGTCATACCATCACTTGGTATGCCCATACCAAACCAAGTTTCCTAACAAAGCCATTTTCTTGTGAGTTCGTGTACAACCGTACCACCCAATAACAACATTTGGTACGCCTATACCAAGACTGGTACGCCCGTACCAACCCATAAAACATTATGGAAAATTGAAAATAACTTAAATTAACTCATACGCGACTCATACATCAAAACCTAGGGTCTAACAATAAGTATATATCTTAATCCACTAGTACCTCAAGGCATGCTAGGTTACAATACCATGATTTGCTTGAATTCCTAAGCGTCTCAATGTATACACTACATCATGATACAACATTTTACTTAAATTCCAAGTGCCTCAATGCATGCTTGTTCACCATTCAATGTTTTGATTAAGTTCCCATAATTTCATTTAATTCCTAAGGGTTACACTATTCATATGTGTTTTAATGAACATCATATAAAATTTACATATTCATTTTCTAGGCACCTTAATTCCCACATGTGCTTCACTCAACACAATATGAATTTTATCAATTCCTTTTCTAAGTACCTCAATTCTTGCATGTATTTCATTCAACACCATGCAAGATCCATTAACTCATTATCGAAGCATCTTAATATAAGCTTGAGGATCAATATTCTCATTGTAAACCATCTGGTTATACTCTTTATACCAGTAGTAAGCCATTTTGATGACTATCTCCAAAATGCAATAATGAAGCCTTCCCGACATTCAAAAATAATCATATGTTTCCTAGGAAATTTTCTAAGATGTTACTAATCTAAGAACTGCTCTAAGTCAAGCATGCTTAACTATGGCCAGCGTAATGAAATAGCACCTAAAAAGGCACATACCTTGATGCTATGGATAGCACTATCAAATCTTTTGAGTTATTCTTTACTGTATAGTTTTATACTAATATAATCTTAAATAGCATAATAATTTTGAATTGGACACTTCCATATCTACACCAACATCAAAATTATTTGAATTATTCTCAATCCTATCGTATCATACACACATAATCTCAAAGTCATTCAACTATATAGTCCTACCCTTATACAGTTTTAGCCACACCTCAATGTGCATGATCTTCATAAATTGATCATATGCTATTAAGAATCATCTTGATTGTATTAGTCGAGGCTCTAATAGCAAGTTTCATAGGTCTAACTCAAGGCCTTTCTAACAAACCTCTGTGGTGATTATATATAACACTCCCTACATAAGCCAACCCTTAAATTCCATAAATAATCGGTTAATGATCAAGCCAAGCCTTACATAAGAGTATCACTAGCATGTCGGCCCCAAGAGGAAGAGCTCTAAGAGATCTTTAGATAACATAAGCATCACATGAGAGAAAGGCACAATCACAATAATAATGAGGCATGATGATTTAATAAAATCCAAATATTTCTCTTATTTATTCATAGAATTGTTATAAAGATTTGATCCCCAAGCTTTATGTACAAGCAGGGAGGAATATCCTATAATAAAGGCAAGGCTACCACATCTTGCCATGGCTAATGTCCGAACATCATCTAAGGTTGATTAGTCACTCCCCCTTAAACAACATTAAGAGCATAGTTGGGTATAGCAAGAAGACACATCAAAGTGTTTCATCTATCACATCCATAAAATACATAAATTAAAATATAAATACAAAATATCTCATTTCTCTTAAGTAGGTGAACCTCCACCCCTTACATTCAACATCCTATGAGTCATGTAACCATTTAAATGACTCATGGAGCCCTCTTATATAAATTTTGCATAATTTTTGAAAGTAAAATGAGGACCATTAGATCTAAAAATCAAAAGTCATGATTAAATGTTGGATTCAAAATTTTTGCATCATTTAAAAACTCTTTTTTCTTCAGTTTGAGGCATTCATCATTGATTTAATCATCCATCCATCCATCATTTTCACCCCTTATCTACATTTTCTTCTTCTTTTAATATTTGTTTTTTTTATTTTGCTATTTTAAGATTAGTTTAAGGTTTTGTTAGAGATCTTCCCTAGTAGTGTCTTCTTTTCAATTCATCAATCCATTTGAAGATCAAAGATCAATAATCAAAGGAGGGAGGAAAAATTAAGTTTATATATATTTTATTATTATTTTTTCTCTCTTGTATTTTTGTTATTACCTTTGAATCATTTATATTTATGGATTATGAGTAGGAATGTATTAGAGATTGAATATTTGACAATGAATCAGTTTGGATTTTTATTAACTCATGATGATTTTATATATTTTATTGAGTTGTTGATTTGTATCATGATGCTTAGTAAATGTGATTAATATTGAGCTCACTTAATTACATGTTTTGCATGACTAATTATGCTAGAAGGTGAGCTAATTATTGGATAGTATGATATTAACATGTGCATAAATTACCTAAGAATAGGAATTTAACTCATGAGGATTAATTTTTGATAAAATAATTAATGTATTTCAATGAACTAATTATCAGATAAGTAAATAGTTAATTAATTCTAATAAATTACTTAGACCTTGAAAAATGCTAATAGATATTTTATTATCGACCTTCATACAATTATCTTCTTATTAATATTAAGTATCATTGATTTTCAAATAAACTTCTATTTAAATATTCGATCCTAATAATTATAAATTGCTAAAGACATTTCAATTTAATTTTAATTGTTAATTTACTAATTAATTAAATATATTTTAATTTCTATTTAAAAACTATCATTTAAATCTCTAGGTAACATATGACTGATAGTCGACCTACATCAATATTTATAAAATCAATATTCTTTATATTATAATTGTAACTCATAATTATAAATTTAAAATTTATTGTAAACTAATTTTACTTTCATAAAATATATCTAATACCTTGTTAATTAGGATAGTTATTAAGCATCACAAAAAGTTAAAAGTTGAGATTAAATTATTTTGAAAAATTCAAATTAGTTGAATTTAAAATAAAAATGTTTATTTATATGATAATTAAAATACATAATTTTACAATTTTTCTTTACTTTATTAATATATACGAAAGAATATTAACATATTATAATTAAATATAAAATAATTATTGAATTTAAAATATTATTAAAAATAATGTCATTCAAACTTAAACCAACATGCATGATGTATGATAAAAGTAATGTTAAATGTATTTTACATTAATTTATATTGTAAAATTAATATATAAGAAATCTGAATATAGTTTAATGACAAAAAATTATTATTATTATGATAAAAAAAATTTTCACCGTAAATAAAAATTTTATTTGTCATATACAATGATGTTATAATTTTTATTTAATCTTTCACTATACTTAGTAATATCTTGACATTAACTTATTCATATAATATTATGATTAAAATATTTCCACTAATTTCCTAATCAATAAAATAACCCATTATATTACTATTATTATTATTATTATTATTATTATTATTATTATTATTATTATTATTATTATTAAATATAATGAATATAAATTTAAGTTATATGAATAAGTTAATGCACCAAAAAAATATTATATGACAGATATAATATTAATTTATAAACTTATGATAATATTTTTTATATGAAATAACTAATGTTAAAATAATAATAATATCATTTGATAAAAATTGAGGAAATTAATGGGATTGTTGATTAGTTGATTAACAGTGAGAATAAACAGAAGAGATAAAAACATAAGATTATTTGAATATAAAAAATAACTCGTATGGTATGTCAAAATATATGGAGATGAGCACCCAATAATTCTATATAATCATGATATGATCACTTTTGTTGTTAGTCAACACGATTTTAAAAATAAACGTGGAAACTAGACATGCCACCCCACCACTGATATCGAACAACTTCGGACATTGAATTGCGGACACGACATCAGCGTGAAGAACAATTACATGCGTTTGATTAACTCGTACATAATTTATTTGTGATGCTATCTGCTTATTTGTATTGTATTAATATACAGTCTATTTAAATGTTAAAGAACCATCTATATATTTATATATGTTATGTAATGAAGATGGAAGCTTGACACTGTAATCTAAAGGAAAAGGCGAATAGAAAAGGAAAAAGAAAAAAGAAAAGGTCCCAATATTCAAGGCTTCAATTGTGGTGTAAATTTATGTCTTTAAAAAATTGATATAATCAAGATTCATAAATTATTTGAAGAATTCATTTATTTAAATTATTTAAAATGAAGTATTTTGTATGAAATTTTCTATTTGATTTATAAAATTTAGAAAAAAATATACGTATTTAATAAAATGTCACATAATCTAAGTATCTTATTTTTATGAGATTTAAAATATCAACTAAAAGATGGTAATTCAAAATGTCTTGTTTTCAATATTTGTATATTTTATAATTTATTTATTCTTATTAAACTTATTGATATTTTAAGCCAAATAATATATTTATAAAATATTACATTTCAAAAGATACACATTTCAAAGACTTCTAAATCAAATGAATTCAAAATTTAATTCAATAAAAATTTATTTACATTCATTTAAAAAAAACTCATTTATTAATGTCTCTTAGTTTATTATTTGATTTAAGGTTTGATGATACTCATACCTACCTTTGCATAATCCTAAATATGTCTCTTGATAGCTTCTTTATCAAAAAGTATGCTTTCTCAACTTGGTGTTTCAATGACACAAGAAGTATGAACCAAGCTTTCTACAACAAAATCATTAGGTTAAACATCATAAGGTTATTGTTCACACACTTACATGAGGAAATATTTACATATTAACGTATATGAATCGTGTAAATGGACTAGCTGGTAAGTTGCTGCTCTTTAAAGTCTTATCTCTTAAGACAATTACACTATTTGTTTGACTTTAAAAGTAAAACTAAATCTTATCACTATTGATGACCTTTTCGGTATACTCCTATTAAAGGAATCTCAAATTCAAAAGAACAATATGTTGTCATTGGACTCTAGTGCTTCTTCTTAGTTTCATAATGGTAGACATAGTTCATGATCTTAACATAATTGCTTGTTGCATATTAATAAAATATACCCTTCAAATCTAATTTCTTCAATGCTTTAATCACTTGTTATAATTGTAATGGGATGAGTCATTACTCTAAGCAATGCTTAAGGTCTGAATGATTTTCTTCTTATTCCACTCCTTACAATTTTACTTTACCATCTTCATATCTAAGTAACTTTGCTAAACCAATTGTTAAGGATGTTTCTCAATACAAGGTCATGGATTTTGGAGCTACATATCATTTCATTAGTGATTTAAATAATATTAATCTTCACTTTATATAAGGTTTAAAACTACCATCATCAACAATGGTAATCAACTCTCAATCATCTATCTTGGTTCTATAATTATTTCCTCTCATAATAATTCTTCTTTATGTCATAATAATATTCTTTCTGCTCAACAAACCATAAACGCTCTTTAATTTATCAAGAATTTAACTCATGATCATTTTCTTTTAATTAAATGTTATCTTGATTGTTTTTTTATTAAGGATATCCATATAAAGAGAGTTCTACTAAAATGGTAGAATGAGAATGGAACATACATTTCCAATAGTTTTTCTTGGATTTCTCCAAAAATTCAAGCTTATCATATGTCCTTCTCCATATGGCATACATTCTTGACCATGCAAACCATCATTCATTTATTAAAAATAAATAATATTCATTTTTTATTAAAAAAAAGATTTAATTTGTTTGGTTTGTTATATGAGTAAGTATTATAAAGAGCCTTTTCCTATTTTCAATTTCTAGGCTAGTCAACTTTTAGAACTTATTTGTTCATATATATGTGAACCATGTTCTCTTATCATTAATGTTCATTTTTATGAAATTTATAACAAATGCACTTGATTATATTGCATGAAAACAAACATTTAAAATACTTTTATTATATATTCAATTTCATAAAATGGTTGAAAAATACTTTTGAGATCTTATTTGAAATCTTTCCACCTAATTAAGGTGATGAATATCATTCATTGGCTAAATATTTGAGTTACAATGACATTTCTATAAATTTATCAAGTCCATAAACACTTTAGAAAAATAAACATGCTAAATCAAAACATCATGTAGTTGAAATGAGTTTAACTCTTCTATCCCATTTTCAATCCATTAATATTATTAGGATTTAACAGTTGAAATACCTACTTATATAACTAATTGATTCCTTACACTAAATCTTGTAAAGTCCACTCATACATTTTTTTCAACGTTTAGCCTAATATTAATTCACTTAAAGTATTTGGTTTTCTCTACTATTCCCATACTTAACCATATAATTCACATAAATTAGAAAGTAGATTAGTTTCTTATATTTTTATTAGATATAGTTTAGTTCATAAAGCTTACAAGTGCTTAAATATTGCAAGTCAAAAATTATATATCTTAAGGTATATTTACTTTTTATGAATTAACATTTTCTTTTGCATTACAAATATGTTCTTCTCTTATAAAATTCTAATGTGGAGTTAATATAAGGATTATCTAGCCAACATCCAAATTTTATTTACCCATCTTAAATTCAAAGCATGTTATCTCAATTTGAACAAACCTTACTAAAGCATCCATCCATGCAACCTACCAACTTTTATTTCTTTACTACCTATATTTTAACTAAAAACAAATCCAAGCACCTTAAATTTACCCATTAATCTCTTACCAATGCTTATATCTCCATCAATAAACTGAATTTCTCACTTTATCTTTCATTAACTTGATCTTCATCCTAACCAACATCAAAAGTAAAATTTTCAATAAATTATTCCATAATCACCTCATTAATTTCACTTCATGTTGATCTCACCTCTTTACCATTATAAATCCAACCCACTTAATCTCATCAAGTGATTACCTATCTATGATTGGTAATCATAAAATTAAATGCTTTTATATCTATTTATTTTTCCTTGATTATTCCACATATTGTTCAAAAAGCTTTGAGATATCCATAATGGTGTTAAGCCATGGAAAGTGAACTTAATTCCCTTATTTAACTTAGCTCTCGAGAATTGTCCTCTCCTCCTTGTAATATTAATATAGTTATATGAGAATAAGTATCTAAAATTGATGAAATTATCTCACATCTCTCTTACTAATTTTTCTTGGAGAATATAGGTTACTTTAATTACGTCTTACAAGTGAAATTAATTAGGAACATGGCTCTTTACTACTCATATGATGTAAAATTTTTCCTGATATATTACATAAAGTTAACTTGTCCATTTGCAATGGAATTATAACTCTTATATCTTCAACTTAAAATAATTCCATTGGTCCTCCATAATGGTCTTTGGATGTCTCATTATATAGAAGTATCATTCATAGCCTTCACAATCTATCTATGATAAGATCAAAAATTACTTTTATGATGAATTTCTTACCTTAGTTTATACATGAACCATAAGATAAACATTAATAAGGTGTTAAGCATATTTTCATGTTATCTTAAAGGTATAAGTCATTATAACCATTTGGTCAAACATTCTTCCACCTTATAACTTTTAACATATAATGATGCAAATAGGGTAAGCAGTTTTAAAGATGAAAGATTGACTATTAGTTATGCAATTTTTTGAAGTTAAAAATTGATTTCTTAGAACTCATAAAAGAAAATTTTTTAGCTTATTTATCCATTGAAGTTGAGTATCGAGTTGTTGCAAGTGTTGCATTAGAAGTTATTTGGTTTCTTTCTTTATTATATGAACTTGGTCTCATTTTGAGCTCACCCCCTATTTTATATAGTAATAAACTTAATGCTATAAATCCAATGGCAAATTCCTTTTTTCGTAGTAGAATAAAAATATATGGAAATTGATTTTCACTTTATCGATAAAAAGGGAAAAATGTGATACTTATCATTAAAAGATCAACTTGTTAATTGCCTTAGAGAGTTACTCACCAATATAGGATTTCTTCATCAATGAGAAAAGTTGAATATTTTTCCTAAGTAGATAAAGTTTCCTTTAGTATTACAAGTATCATTCTCTAATTTCCCCCTTTAATTCTCACATTTATTCTATATAATTTAATTCTTCTTTCTCTTTTATCATATGTGTTTAACTCATAAGTTATTTATGTACATAAACATTAAATTGAATAATTATTTTATACATTTTAAAAAAGTAAAAATTATATTTTCTGAAATAATGATTGATATCCTTATAGTTATTGATGAAAAAAAGAGAAAACACATTATAAAATGATTATCTCTTAAAAAAACATTTTTAGATGATTTAACTTCAAGATTTTTATTATTATCGTGTCTTTTTTAGGTTAGAAATCTAGGAGCTCATTGAATTTTAAGAGTTATATCAAATTCGGTATTAAGTTTTAGTTTTCTTAGGATCCTGTATTTCTATTTTTATTTCATTGGGAGGCCACTAGTGGGATTGTAATGAAATTTGCTAATGTGACATTGACATGACAATTAAAAATGTAATATATGTCATGTCATCTTATTCTATATGAAAGTGATTGCTCAATTTTATCATTTGTTTCAAACAAAGTCATTAAACTTTTATATAAAAATTAAATATAACGAACAATTAAAATTAATTCATATATATTTATATTTTTTAACTAATAATTCTACATTATTTTACATATAATTTTAACTCAATCAATAACTAAAATTATTATTTAATTGTACTTTATTTATTGTTTAATAAATGACATTTTGCTTAACATTTATGATATTTTTCTTATAATTTAATCAATAATTTACAATAACTTCTATATATACATGAAAAATGTAGATTAAAAAAATTATGAAATAAAAATATATACAAGAAATTTTTTTTCTTAATCTACTATGTAAATGAAGTAACTTTTATTAAAATATGAATTAATTTTATTTTAATTTTTGAAAAATTTATGATTAAGAACTAAGGTCTGATACATAATTTTAAACATAAGTAATTATATATATATATACTTTGATATATTAATCCTATTACATTAGCATGTATTGAAAATATTATTAGAATAACCTTTCTAATATTAATTAAAAAGTTTTGGTAATCAATATTTTTCATGTATATATAGTATAGGATAAACCAATATAGTATATATTGAAATTATATATATATATATATATATATATATATATATATATATATATATATATATATATATTATGAGAATTTATATAAAATATGTTATAGGTATATATGTAAACTTATTTAAATGATATAAATTATTTATGAATTTATAAATGTTAGTATTATTTATAGAGTATAATGTTTAATTAAAAATTATTTAGGTTGGATTAATTTATTATTGGGTTAAGAATATTAATTTTAAATTGGTTTAATTTTAATGAATAATATATATATATATATATATTATATAAATAAATAAATAAATATTTAATTATTTAATTAATAATTAATTTAATATAATTAATATAACACAATGGACACATATTGAGAGGAAAAAGAGATTTGGTTGCATGACATGAAGAAAAATAGAAAAATTGGGAAGAGATTGATGAGGAGAATATTAATCTAGGGATTTTATATGAATTAAATTCGAGATGTTATCACAAAAGAAAAGGAAAAATATACAAGTATGTTTATTATATTTATTTATGGATGATTTAATATTTTAGGGTGTAATTCTTGATTAGGGATTGGAATTTAACATTGATAATTGATGAGTGACATATTTTGAAAGATGATTTGATTTTGTAAATGTCATGCATAAGTTAGATGCTCAATAATTTTAAAGAAGTTATTAGAT
Source organism: Dalechampia spathulata (assembly GCA_948192965.1). Taxonomy (NCBI): domain Eukaryota; kingdom Viridiplantae; phylum Streptophyta; class Magnoliopsida; order Malpighiales; family Euphorbiaceae; genus Dalechampia; species Dalechampia spathulata. The sequence goes on from CANYBF010396174.1 coordinate 10,697, forward strand.
GGGTGTATCTTGAGAATTAAATTAATGCTATATCAAATCATATATCTATTGGATGCAAAATAAATATTAGATGATTAGGATCAATTTTTTCAATAAATTGTTTGATGTTGGAAATTATATTAGATTTTATGGTGAATTTATGAAATTTATAACTCAAATTATATGTATGATCCTATGGTGAATTTTTGATATGTTTTGAATTAACAAGTCTAATTTTCATGATAAAAATTTGAGGATGATCCAATGGTAAGATCTTGAGTTATAAATTATTTTCTAGAAACTATTTATGGTAGGCTGCATTTTAGATATTTGGAAAATTTAGGTACTTCATTATACGATGTTAAATGAATATAAGGCTTTATGAAATATAGGTAGTTGTTTTTGGTTCAAGTAGAATTTGGTTTAATTTTTATTGTCATTGAATGCTTGTGGGAAGTTATATAAAATATATAGATATGGATTATAAGCATGTAATCTTATTAAGGAATCAAATAATGATACATGCAACATATTTGATACTATGTATTTAATTAAATGATTTAATATTTATAAATAAATTATTTTAATGGTATTAGAATTTGGATGAGTTGGATTAAATGATATTAAAATTGGTTGGTAGTTGGTTAGGGAAAGTTAAATTTTTATAAAAGGAGAATATTATGTTATTAGTAAAAGTATTATTGCAAATGTATGAATGAGAATTATATTCTATGTCATTGTAGGTATTGGTTTGAGAGGTATTGTAGGAGTGTCTAATCCATGATTTTTGGATATTCACGCTTGCATACACAAGTACGTTTTAATTAAAATTGAATTTATAATACTTGATAACTTGCTTGTGTATATGATGTTTAACTAGAAGTCGGAGAATGATTGATTGCTTTATTGTTTTATGTGCTTTATATGATCATTTTATGTTTATGGAGAATGTTGGGTTAAATATAGTGTGATGTTTATTAAATGTGTTAGAAATTTATGTTATAAATATAGTAATGGATGTTTATATTGTGATAAGAATGTTTATGTTGAAAATTTATGTTATGAATATGATTAAAAACTTGATTTAATAATGTATTTGGATTGTTGATTTTATCATCATATGTTACAAAATTACCAATTATATGATTACAAGTTTATAGGTACCCTATTACAAGATTATATGGTTACAAGATTACAAGATTACATAATTACAAGATACAAGAATTATTATTACATGATACATGTGCATGTAGTTGAGTGTTTTATGGGTAATATGACTTGTATTATTGGTGCTATTTATTTAGATGTGGTGAATTGATTTGTACATGGTATTTAAAATTACGATTTAGTGTGAAGGTGGTGTATATGGTTATATAATCATTTTACTATTATTTGTGATTGTTGTTTTATTTTTGAATTTATTTATTTACTTGTCTAATTAATTTATTTTGTTGTTTGGATGTATTTTATATGTTATATACATTTATATATTTATTTGTCTATTGTATAATCAATATTAGTTTAATTGAATTAATGGTAGGTTAGTTCCTTGCCTTGTATAATTTCTCACTAACCATGTGTAAGCTTACCCCCTTACAATTTTAGGTTTTGCAAGTCATAAGCTAATTTTAGACGAGAGTTTGATACTATTCTTCTTATCAAGCTTCAAGGTTTAGACTTATTTATAGGATTTTCATATTTCAAGTTTTATATGTTAGATTATGTTGTAATTTAATTAATCTTTATGTTATTGGAGGTTGATAGCGTATTTATTAGTCTTTTATACTATCTTATTATATTCTTTTTGAAAGAGTTTTTGATGAGGAGTGACAAGTATTATAATATTGAAGATTATATTGTGTTTAATAATCTTGGATATTATAAGAGGCTTGCAAGATTAGGATAGCTTATCTCATGTTGGTCATAACATAAATTTGGGTCGTGACATCAATATTTTTCATGTATATATAGAAACAAGTGTAAATTATTGATTAAATTATAATAAAAATATTATAAATGTCATATTAAATATTAAGGAAAGTGTGGTGAAAAATGTATGAAATAGTAGTGGAAGAAATTTTAAAATTTTTAAAAATCATATAAAAACATGGATCTTATCAATCAAATCATAGAAAACACATTTTGATAGGAGGAATCATGACATATTGATAATAACACTTACATTAATATCGTATCCTTGATTCTTGTTCATTAAAAAGGTTGTAGTAAACCTTTTTAATCTCCAAACTATCCAAACAAGACAAGAAATTGATTTAGTAAACAATTTACTAAAATATTCTTGCTAAAGAACTAGTAAGTTAGAGTGTACAGAATAAATGTTTTTGATTTTATTCTTGGGTTTTTGGAAACTTCAAATTGTTCTTCAATAAAGAATCAAATATACTGTAGTTTTTATTTGAAGAAGAAAAGAAGAAGAGAGGCAACTATGATATCCATATTTTTAACCTAATTAAGTTATCATATCATATATTAACATGGCTAATTAGGTTTAAGGCTTATTATCATACATATGTGCATGACACATGCCTAATTAGCATGTGACTTGCACATGTTTCCTCTTTTTATTAATAAACACATGACAATTGTCATGACCAATAGTTTAATTAATTAATTATTTATTTATTTATAGATGCTAGAATTGGTATAGTTAATGATTTTAAATAAATGATGTATAATTTTGTAATAATTTAGATTAGAAGTACATAATGATATATGATAAGGTAGTGATGAATGTTATTTAAATAAGTTATTATTCTAGTAAAAAAAAGATACAAGTTATGAATAGATAAAAGTTAAAATGGGTTGAATAAAATTTTAAAGGATAAGTCATCACATCCAATATTATACATATATATATATTATGTTTAAGTGATAATCATTTATCATGTTCGAGTTAACTCATATATGTATGATTAATAATTGTTTCATTATTGAGGTATGATGGTATAATAGATGTTACATCCATCATTTTGCCTATGTATCTATAGTTACACATGCACGATTGTCATGCTTAAATCAATATGTATATGACCTATATGGATAAATAAAAGCTTTATGAAATGAATTGATATGGTTAGTATTAAAGATACACGAATAGTAAACTAGTATAGAATTATGTTGTTATTTTGATATATACTCATAAAAGACATAAATAGATACATTTTGATGGAGTTTAATGCAAGAAAATAATGTAAGAACTTACAATAATGAAGATGGTACATGTGTTAATTCGTTAAGCTAATGAAATGCATAATAGTATGATAATATATATAGACTTATTATGTCAATTAAGAAACATTTTTATTAATTATTTAAATAGGCTAAGCATGTTAGTTAAAAGGAGTGTGAAAGGGAACAACGAATGAGTGTAAGTTAAAAGCAAATTGAAAGAATTAAATATATTAGTATGATTTTCACATCCACTTTCACTATCACTATCTTAATTACGATCATAATTATGTTAAGTCACATATTTAGATTATAGTGACTAAATTATTAAAATAATTATTAATTAAATAAGACTGATAGTTGATAAGTATAATTAGTGCTTAAATCATTTTATTATAATTAGAATAAAAATATATCAATAAGGTGGATAAGGAATGATTCGTAGTAGGATATTAAAGCTTTATATATATACAAGGAATTAAGAATAATCAAACTTTCAACTACTCTTTATTAAATATGTTTATATCATGTATCAATAAATTTTAAAATTTTATTTTAGAATTTCATGATTTAAATGTATTGCTTTTATGATAAGAGTGGTACATTATAATAGGATTGATAACAAGAGATAGTTAGTATACTTCTTTAGTAATAATGCATATGTAAATGCAATAAGGAAAATGTTAGATAATGAATAAGATAGGAGATAAGTGAAATTATGGGGTAATTATGCATAAAAATTCATATTTATTGTTGCATATGTAATTCATTTAATTACCAAAATTTATGAAGATAGTACATGCTTATGCAATACCTCATATAAACTCATTTAAATACAAAGTTAATTAATGAGTTTGATGGAGGTATACATATATATGCCTAATTAATCTTTTTTTTAGTAAACAAGAGTATTATTTGAAAGATAATATAAATGTTAAATGTAAAAATGAGAATAACAAACTCCACTGCTTAAAAGGGTTATGTGTGGACTTGACTTAGGTAGTAGCCTTAATGAGCCTTAATTAATTTAAAAAAACATAAGAGAATTGTATAGGAATGCATTCTAGAATTTTGAGGTGATATGACAAAATTAACTAAAGAAGGGTAAAAGATGGTTGTTACACCCGCACTAGAGACCCTAGGAGTTATGCATGTAGGTGTGTCTCTAGGTGTAGCTGGATGATAAGAGTGAATGATGAATGTTATGAGGATTATGTATATGTGATGTGTATGAAAGTATAATGATGGTTTCTACTTATGTGTGTATATGTACATGGATTTATGTGTATACATTGTGCTATTTGGCTTGATTGTGTGTCGTCACCTTATTAGGAAGCGTGTCTTCTCGGTTGAATGAGGGACGGCTTGTCATTATGATTTAGGATGTGATTGGAAGTGTGTTTAGGGTTGGTTAAGTGTTGGGACAGGTTACGGGCAAGTTAGGCATGCCAATAGGCATGTTATACATGTTTTCGGAAGTGGTACGGGCGTACGGGTGGCCGTACGGTCGTATGAGATAGAGAGGAAATAGGGAACTGAGGGCCTCCAGTGCGTACGGGCGTACCACATGGGCGTACGGCCGTACCGTAACTCGCAGGAATCAGGTTTGCTCGCAGGAAAATCTAGGTTTGTCAGAGGAATAGTACCCGTACGGGCGTACCAATGGGTGGTACGACCGTACGACTACTCGCAGGTTTTAGGGTTTATCAGGCTTTTGGAGTCGGTACGGGCGTACCAATGTCCGTACGGCCGTACGCGACTTTAAATTGACTTTTAAGGCAGAAAAACAAACTTTTTTCCTTATGTTTCTTCCTCCTTTTCTTAAGCTAAACCCTACCAAATCTTTCGCTTATCGTTTCTCAACGTTCCGAACGTCCGAGAACGGATTATAGAAGTTAACTACGGATAGAGACAGGATCACAGACTTGAACTAGAGGTTGCTTGCGATTGAGGTTAGTGCTAGTTTTATGTATTAAGCCAATTAAGGTTTGTTTCTGATTGCCATAAGACGTAAACTACGTCTAGGCTTATGATTTTGATAGGAATGCTATCATTTGGCTTGTTTCTATTGCCGAAAGACTTAAATTAAGTCTCGGCTTGCATTTCTGCTTTGTATTTGATTCATTGAGATGTGTTAAATGCATGATTGTGATTGTGATGCTTGGATTGATGATTTTCTTACGTGATGATACGATGAATTGGCCAAGCTTCCATGTTTATAAGGAAATGATCGATGATTCATGATATGAACGCTTAATCTACTTGAATAATGTGTCTGATGACTATGTGACTTATATGAATGATGTGAATGATGACTTATGTTTTCCAAATGTTTGATGAGGTGTATTTTCTAAAAGAACGATGAGATGTTGCATGAATATCATGTAATGAATCATAGATATATATATATGAATACATTCATGGCATGCATAGAGTGTGAATGATGAGGGAAAGAAAGGGTGAAAAGAGTGAATGAGGGAAAGGAAAAAGAGAGCTATATGCTCTAATCATACTGGGTCATATATATATATGAGGATTCCTTGTAGAATCGTATATGAGCAGGTCCTCCTACGGGAGTTGAGGCTCGATGGAATTGTATATGAGCAGGTCCTCCTACGGGAGTTGAGGCTCGAGGCCTACGGGCCAG
>CANYBF010396349.1:0-13868 GCA_948192965.1 Dalechampia spathulata
AGCACGGATTCTCAAAGGACCAATTCAGCAGTACTCTGAGGACAAGGTCTTGGTTAAGGGTAAAGTAAATTGAATAATAAATTTTAATTAATTTGTAAGGTAGTAAATGTAAAATAAATAACACAGGGACTAAGACTTCCGCAATACTTAAAACGATTCACAAGTATAATAAGTATATATATAAAAAAAATTTATATAAATCCCTTGTAGAGTAAATAGTGGTTTCCATGTATTGGAGATCATTAATTATTTTACGAGAGCATGTCATAGTGAAAAGACGTGACATTTTCAAATAATGGTTTTGATTTAGTAATGTTTCATATGTATTAAATTATCAATAATTAAATTAATGAGCTAAATCTTGAATTATAAATAAATTAGATCATTAAGTCTATTAACCCTATTTATTAACAAAAAGTATCTTTAAATGATCTTCCGTAAATTTTTATCAAATCAAATTCTATGAAAAATATAGTTTTCCTTTTTGTAATTTTAATTTTAACACTACTAATTCATTGTTAAAAATAATTCTATTTATAGTTGATAAAATTCCAATAGAGTACTGTAATAATTAAGATGAACCTAAACTCATATTTTAAGTTGGAGAAACATATATAATTTATATACATGAAAAGAATAATTTTTAAATTTTAATAGCATAGGAAAAAATTAAAAATTAAGATGTATAATTTTTCATGATCTAAATGAAGAAAAATATATTTTATAACCTCGTTTAAAATTTTTTATTTGCTTATCCTAATCATATTTCTAATTATAATTATAATGCATTTCATATATTATAATTTGATAATTCATTATTTTCTTATCCCAATTATAATGCACTTCATGTATCATTCACTTTAATATAATTACTTAAATTTTTAATGTTTCTATTACATTTTGCCTCCTTTGTTTCAATAATTTTTTGAATTTTGCATTTACATGATCATTACATTGCATTTTATACCTAATAATTCTTAACTATGACCTGGTTTTTATTAGTTCAAGTTCTTAATATTATTTGACTTGAAGTTATTTTGGTTTTTGTAATTATTTTTTATGCATTTTCTTCAATTTTAGCCAACTTGAGTAAGCTTCATTAGATTCAAGTTATATGGAAGTTATCTTGATTCAAGTTACATATAACTATCATTTTTAGATTTTAAACATTCAATATTCATCTAATCCATTTTTCCTTCTTGAACATCTTTATTTTTCTTTAATTTCTTGAAAATAAATTTGGATATTTAATGAGTAATTTTCTCTAGCAATATATTTCTACCACAACCTTTAGAGGTTTAAGGAAAACTTAACAGTTTGGAAGATTAAAGATTAAAGCTTCAAGAAAAAGGAAAACTCAAGGAAGCAAAAGAGATTAAAGCCCACAAAAGATAAAATAGATGAGAATTTGACTTAAAAGATATTAATGAGAATAATTATGATTAATATTTTTCAATTAATTAATTACAAGGAGAGTCAATATTTAGTTAATTATAATTGATAATTTGACTTTAAAGGAGGTTTCTTGACATTTTAGTTTATTCACCTTCACCTAATTATTTATTAATTGAGATTGATTATCATTAATTCTTATTTGAGCCTCAATTGATCATTTTATCTCTAGTTATTTGGTATATGTTAAAGAAGAATTACAATTTAATTTAATTTGATAATTACTTTAATTGGTGTAGTTAATTTTGTCACACCCTATCCCGGTGTAACACGCTCTCGTAGAATAGTTAATAATTCCCTAAGCAAGAAAATCATTAAATATTCCACAAAGGATCTATAACTTTTTTTTTTCAAATAATTATAAAACCAGATATGGTGAAACTAATACGCAAATTGCATTCTCATTACATCATCAAACCATCATTCATTATATGTGCTTTGAATATGATATTAAACATGATATCTTAGTATTGATATTACACACAACAAAAGTATATTACACAAATGTTACTGTCATTAAGGTTAATTCAATAAGTTGCATATATATACAAACACACGATGAAGTATATTACATTGGTCCCAAAATGCTTCAAGAGGGAGATTCTTCAGAATCACAATCTCCTCCGATTGTAGACTGATCAATCTAATTTCTCGCTTGAAGGTCCTGGTCTTGCATTTATCAAATGACAAACGCTGAGTATAAAACTCAGTGGTGCTATAAATGAGTAAAAGACATAAATCCATATCATAAATATCACATTGAGGTCAAATCATAGCAATCCAACATTTAACAACATCACTGTGATGGAAATAATTTCCATAAAAGAATGCATTGTAACTTTTCCTGTATCAACAATACTCTGTACACATCTCTGCATAAGCACAATTGCAATACATATATCATTCCATTCTCTATACTATCATAATAAATGAATGACAATGTATGTTTGTAAGAATGCATTCACGCTTTGCATTCTCCCTTTGATTTTCCCATATCACTTTATTTATTTTCTGTATGATTGTATATAATCTCGTACTAGGTTCATTTCTCTATGCACCGGTACTATATCATTCTTTGGTTCCCTTAGGAACATAACATTTCTCTATGGTTCATAATAAGAACCTATACTGTATGATTCCATCAAGGGAATCGATAATAACTGTATGATCCAGTACGTTTTTATTAATCATTTCTCTACATAACTCTTTCTTTTTCCCCTTATACCTTATGTATGATATGTCATGAATGTCTTTATGTATGGATGTTTTGTAACATGATGCATAAATGATGTATTAATGATCATATAGTAACATCCATAATATAAGCTTTTTACTTTGCTATTACAAGCAGTCAACTATGAAAAACATCATTTCAAGACCTTTAATGGGTCAAGAAGTGAAAAGCACAAACATGCTATCGCTTTACCCTTATCGATAGCTTGTAGAGAATTCTGAGTCTCGTCCGGTAAACCTGTATCATTTTCATTTTACATCCATTTAGTAAAGTCATTCATGTTTTGTACTTGATTTATCATCTTAAAGAATCCATATTCATTCATGATAAGTAACCATCAGTAAACTTTGAATAACAATAAGCATATAAGCATAATTCCATTTATAACATTTCACACTTTATAAGTAAGAGTCATACATGCCTTTTTCTAAAACTTAAGTCCTTGCAATATTACAATGAATTAAGTGTGGTTGTACATCATTCACTTTTATTTTCATATATAGTTTTAGGAGCTTAGAATGTCCATTCATTTAGGTGTTGCAATATACAAGTTAAGTTATTCTTCATTTGATAACGTACACTATTCAAGCATTTACACCATTCATCTTAATCACTTTACCATATAATTTCATCATTATAACTCATATACATCCATATTCAAATGTTTAACATGTAAACCTACACTTTATAACGTGTTTCATTCATTTTTAAGCTTCCTAAAGTCATGTCTAAGTTTCATGAACCATGCATCAAGTTTCCCCATCAAAAACCACTAAAAAACAAACCTTAAGAGTGTACACGAGTCGTGTACAACTTACACGAGTCTTGTAGCACTAGAACCTTACAAAATAAATGTGTTTTATGATGCTTAAATGTTACACGAGTCATGTAGCTCATCCTCGAGTCGTGTAGAACTCGTCCACCACCAAAAACACCTTTTTTCCATCATTTTTCAGCACCCTAAACACTTCCAAATGGTTCCCCAAGCCTCCTAACCCAATACCACGACCAAAACACCTTAAAATCACTTCCAAAACTTGCCAAAAACACCAATCACACATCATTTAAAATCCAAACCATAATTTAAAATCAAATCATACATTAAATACAATACAATCTACATAAGGAGCATGTTTTGTTATCTTTAACAACTAATTCAGCATTTCCATACCATAACTCACTTTTACATGCAACCAAATCCCATTTTAATATATAAACACATTATTCTATCATGTTTTCAAATGAAATAAAGGGTTACACAATTTTTCCCCCAAAAATAATGAAGCCATAAGTGTACCCAAAGTAACAACAACCTTGAATTCAAATTATCATCAAACATAATCATTCCTCCATAAATCATTAAGCATAACAAACCCTCTAAACACCTTAAACATCATTTACACACTACAATCATTAACTCAAATAACTAATTCATTATGGTTTAACATAATCTTTATACATCAAAATAGAAATTCATTTAGTTATGTCACACCCAGCCCATACCTGGTGTAACATGCTCCTATAGCATAAGTATCGATCCTCCCTAAGGAAGAACCGCTACTTATACCACAAGGGGATACACCCTCTCTCCAATCTCTTTTGGGTTTGTATGGGTACTCGTCCCTGTATTTGTGGTGAACGGAAGCAACCGAGCGACATACATATTCTAGATACATCGTACCCTAGATAATCAATTGTTCATTCATGCAATTCATTTGGCAAGCAACCCCATTATATTATATACAATGATAGCAGTCATACAGTAAGGGTTCATATGGTTACTACACAAATACACCACAAAATACAGAGTAGACTATTGCCTCTAGAATCAACAGAGCTACTCTAACCAAAAATAAATGACTCGGAGTTTGCCCTTGAGGTCCCGTACCACCTCGAGAATCGCCTTCTCTGCCGACGACTTCTATCACTGCTGCCCGGACTGCTCACCCGAAGGTGAAGAACCTACGTTCATCAAATGATAAACGCTGAGTAAAACTCAGTGGTGCTAAGGAAACATGAGTCAAATACACAGGTATAACTCGGTACACAGCAATTATCGTAAGCATCATATATCACACAGTTCAATTCATTAATAACATCATTGTACAGACCATTATAATGTATAATTTTGATATATTTATGCAATGCAAATGTAACTATGCCTTTCTCTTTTCCTCATCCTCATTTCACTCATTCACTCTTATTTTCCTGTAGTTGTGCACATTCCTTTCACACATACTGGGTCCCTGTAGGTACCGGTACTCACCTCCCGAAGGAGGGCATATAAACATGAGGTGCTTTGCACCCTTTTCCTACTGTAGGTCTCGAGACTCATCTTCCCTTTTGGGAGGGCAATAATCTAAATGATTCCATTAGGAATCCCGTCATTATTTGACCCAGTATGCCTAGAGCTTCTAGCTCTGCTCTGATCACTCTCTTTTCTTTTTCCTTCCTTAACTCCATGCATGCCATACAAGTGCTTATGCATGTTTAAATTCATGAATGATCCTCATTCCATCATAAATGATAGATAACATGCATCAAACATTAGTATACCAATAAGAAATGACATTCCTAAACCTTCCGTAGGTCTCAAGGCAAGAACAAGCTAACCAATACATAACACATAAACATAGCACAAACCTGGAGGCGAACTACTTCTGTTAATCTTGTCACTGTCGAGCACCACTTCAGTTTATCACTCTCGCACAAGCTAAAAGCCTAGAAATTCAAACTCTAATGTGTAAGAAATGTTTGAGAGGGTTTAGGGTGAAAGGAAACTGAGTCAAAACATTTGAAATATCTTTAAAATAGTCAAAATTAAGTTGCGTACGGCCGTATGGATTTTGGTACTCCCATACTGAACTAAAACTCGTGACAATCACATTTTCCTACGAGGTACGGTATGCCCGTACGTCCCCAATCCACCTGACAAACCCAATTTCCTGCGAGTTCACGTACGGCCGGACCACCCTTTGGTATGCCCGTACGATCTCCAGGAACCCAACTCCCTCAACTCCCCTATTTTGGTACGCCCGTACGGTGATCCGTACGCCCGTACCACTCTCAAACCTCCTTCTTCCACTCTTCCCAAGCTCAAATCCAACATGCCTAACTCAAACATCAAGCATAAACACTTATAAACCTTCCTCACAACATGCTAAACTCGGTGTTCGCCCCTTATACTACGGAGATACCTCAATAAGGTGGCAATACCCTCTCATCCCATCCTCAGAATATACTAACACGTATCTACAGATACAATATCACATCATGCAAGCAATACACGCAACATCATCCTATTGATGCACCAACATTCCCAAGGACATTCACAAATCAGAAAAGCAATACCACATTTCATTCAGGCACATATAGGCACATCAATACACATACACACATGTCCAGTCATTCATACGCATACGCATACATGTACATTCACACACATTATTACCAAACTACCAGGGTCTCATATGCGGGTATGATAAGTTATGCCTAACACCAAATTCAGTACTTCCACTTCCTTATTCGTTCATCTTTTAATCCAATTCTTCCATTTTAACATAATCAACACATCTATATAAAAATATCCACTTCTTTATAAAGCATGTAAGAAGGCATAGAGGAGAAGAAGAAGGCATACATATAGCTTTTATAATCTAAAAGAAGCATAGAAGTCAAAATCTACATGATATCTTACTTTGGAAAAATTAGTCTTTGTTAAGTTAGGGTACAAAAAGAAAGAGGAAAGGAAGAACTCATATGTCTTATGAAGAAGGAATAAAAATCATAACTTATTTTCCCTTAAAAAGATAAGGCTCACCTTTTTATTTCTCTTTATTTTATTTTATTTATTCTTATTATTATTTTACTCTTAAGCTAAGGATGGTCCAATAAAATTTAAACATTTGGTAAACCCATATTACTTCCTTACATCATCTTCTTTCCTCTCCTTCATATCTATTATGACATTATTCTTACATAATATTATACTTACCACTCATTTAATATATCATGAACTTAAGTCCTATATAATTTTCATTTCAGATAATAACCTTAACTTTTCATGTAATCCCTCTTATATCCTAGCTTACCATTTAACATACCATTACTTCTAACTTTACTTTAACTTATACTTACCCATCTTAAACTATACTTTATCATATAAGAACATGTTAAACATGCCAAGGCATCACTTGTCACACACAAATTCCATTATAAAGCTTCATCCAGGGCATTCAACAAAAGCATACTTGATTTGCATCTTTAATGCATATTCAATACTTTAATTATATTTTCACTTTATTTTCACTTATTTCTCTATAAATTCCATATCATATGGAATTTCCTTGATCTATAAGACATTTTATTTCATATTTATCCTATCAAAGCATTCATGCATCATATCTCATTCATGCATTTCATGCATAAATCAATCATTTATTGTGATGTATGCATAAAATGCATATGCACAGGGATGTTGTGTGTGTGGATGTGATAAATTTATTCTAATTTCTTATTTTAAATTAGATTTTAATCTGTAGCTAATATAAAACCAATTAAAGTTGATACTTAATATATCAATTTTTATGACATTAATATCTTTTATACTACATGTTGATCCTTAATTTTCACCTCAGGTTCCTTATTGTATTTTTCATTGTTTGGCTTGATGATGATCTTAATTTTTGATTTAATGTTATACACATAAGTTTTGGCACTTAATAAGTGTTCTTAGCATATATAGAGCACGTTCCATTTGGCCTCTAAATGCCCCACTTATGTTACATGACTTTCTAATGTGCTCCACACATTACAAAAAACTTATGCAACATGAGCGACACACTTTCCTTTCTCAAGTAAAATGTGCTATATGTTCTCTGGTCATTTTGGTAAATGAGGAGTTATTATAGCATATGGTGCATATCACTTTAGGTCGTTAAAGGCTGATGCACATTATATGATTTTGTAGCATATGATGCATGTTACATAACATGCATCACATGTTACATAATGTGTGGTGAACATTACCTTTGGGAAGCAAAAATTCCATGCTGTTGAGCCATTAATTAACCTTGCTTAAATCTCATTCTCTTATTTAGAATCAAGATTAGAAGCCTACCTATCTTGGTATTTTTTTAAAAGCCATTTCTCTTCTTCTCTTCTTCCATTGCTTTGCATTTTATCAAATATTTTGCTAATTTTGATTAATTTTGTATGAATTAATAAATGTAACAATAGCATTTGGATCTCAAAGTAACCCAAATGATCCATGGCAATTAAAAATCTATCTGTTTCTTACATTTGCATTTGTGTTTTAGCCTAAAATCATATTTTTCCTTCTGCTTGGGAATCAATATGTGATGCACATTATATTATATATGGCACACATTATTAATTTTTCATAAATGCAACACATCTTATGCCCAAATTTTCTAAAAATTAATTTTTAACTCAAATTTCACCTAATTTTCTAGTAAAATAAAGATATTAGTAGCATTTATGACTTAACAGTAGTCTAAATGATCTAAAATTATCAAATATTTAATGGATTTTGCTTAATTTTAGCCTCAAAATTAATTTTCCTAATTAAATGCCATTTTAATTTAAGTTTAAATATAATTATGATATGATTGGATTGGGTTTGGATGTTTGTCAATTTTTAAAAGAAGTATGAATGATTTTATAATCTATCTACCCTTTTCCATGATTTAATTGATTAATTTTTACCTAAAAATTAATTTTTCAAGTGTTTTTCCAAATTAATACCCATTAATTTGATGTTTAATGCCATTTTTGATGACTAAAAATAATTTGGAAAGTAAATTGAGTCCAAACAATATTTACAATGATTTTGGAAGTTTTTGAGTTATTTTTATGACATTATTACGAGTCAATTTTGTATATTTTGCATAAAATTCAACTAAAAATTGTAATATATAGTAGACATTACATAATGTGCAGCGCACATTATTTCTTTTTACATAATGTATAGTGCATGCTACGTAATATGCGATGCATGTTGCTCTCTACAAAATCCAAAATCATGATTTTTTGCATGGAACATATTTTTAACTGTGTTTTAAGCCTCTTCATACCTTATAAAATTAATTTAAGCTTGTACATAGCTTAGATTAATTAAAAAGTATCCCAAAATCATCATTTTTACATGAAATATGTTGATTATATTTTCTACTTAGAATATTATTATGTTATATTTTTTACTTAGAATATTATTATGTTATGTGATTTATTCATACCAATGAATGCAAATCATTTGTCTAGGATAATTAATCACTTAATATGGTAAAAATGAATATGAAACTCTAAAGAAATAGATTTCCACCATCCAAACTCAATTTTTAAAGGGTTTAACTAGCACTTATATTATGGGTCCATTTAATCATTTTCCTGGAACTATCTAGGTGCTGACTCCAAGTATAACCTCTCATGGGTCTATATTATTCCTTGAGGGAGCCCTTCAGGAAGTCTGTTCTTTGTTCTAAATAGGCCTCCGATGTCAAGGGTGAAGGTTTTTCCTACTCATGGATAGAATACAAATCTCATTTATATTTTATTTATGTATTTTAGGGGTATGATTGATGAAATACTTTGATGTCTACCTTTATAACTTGCAAGTATGCTCTTAATGCTCTTTAGGGGGAGTGATTAGTCAGCCTTGGATGATGTTTAAGGACTATCTATCATGGCAAGTACTCGCTAGGCTTATCTTTCAGGTAGAATATTCCCCTTGCCTATACACGGAGCATGAATATCAAATCTATGTATCAATTATATTCATCAATAAGAGAAATAATCTTATTTTATTTAATCTTTATATCTCGTTATGATCTTATTGTGCATTTCTCATATGTGATGTTTAGGTAATATAAAAGGTTCCTTATGCTTCCTAAATCAAGATTGTGATACTATTAAAGCTCATAAGTGAAGCTTGCTTTGATCATGAACAAATTATTCATGAGATTTGAGGGTTAACTTATGTAAGAAGTATCCTACATGAGTGCTACATGAGTTTATTAGAGAGGCATCAAGCTAAACTCATGACACTTAGTGTTGTTTGTCACATTGATCTTTGCTTTGGGTCATGATGAAAGCCTTACCCATAGTGGCGATTCCACTAGGTACTTATGGCTAAGAGTGATGACATTGAAAGTTAAAGTTTCATACTATTTTACCATATTAATCAGTTAATTATATTTCATATATGAAAAATTTTTACATTTCACATAATATTCTTATCCCTTTTAAACCACGTGATTGTGGGTGAGTTAGAACATTGGACTCGTTTTAACTCCTTGGGAACTTGAGTGTGCTTTCACCATTCGCTGTCTGGTATTGAGGTCAATTCCTTAATTAGATAAATACTTGGTATACTTTCATGGTAATGATTCTATTTAAATAGGTAGGTATGAGGATATCATGGTAGGAGAACTTCGCCTTCATATTGAACTAAAGCACATGTAGCTAACTATAATAACATTCTAACCTAGGATCCTTTTTTTGCATGATATATATATTAATGTTTTATCATATTAGCAGATTTACCTAAATTTGACCTATTTTCCAAAACTCGTATTAGTCTGAGAAGAGTTATAATGCTATTAAAATTTTGAAAAAGGTTACAACCTTGTATCTATGAAATGGTCATGCTCTTCTTAAAATAATATAGTTGTTTCGAGATGATGTTAGATTTTTGTTGTGATCCCTTACATGATCAAGCAATGATCAATTCATGAGATGTCTATTCTTATAATTGAGATTAAAGTCAAGGGGCTTTTTGGTTAATATGCATCTTACATACATTAACATATATTATACATTAAACAATTTTGGCTAACATGCATCATACATACACTAATATACATTGAATATGCCCAAAACCCATTGTAAAAATTACATCTTTATCATTTCTAACATATCCAAAGCATTTAATAATAAGCCTAATCTTAGGAAAACATGAAATTTTATCAAAAATGAGTTTAAAATGACCAAAATTTATATAAATCCAACCTTCGAGAATTTTATAAAATCAAGCCAAAGGTAAGAAAGCTTACCTTTTTCGAGAGAGCCTAACATTGATGGGATTCTATAGTGAAGGATTTTGCAATTTGATTACCAAAATTAACCTCAAAATAAGCATCTTTGATGGATTTCCCATTTAATACATAGCTCGACATAGGAGAATCCTAATTCCTTCCATTTCCAAGTCAATAATGGGTTTTTAAAGAGAGATTGAAGAAGGAACCAAATCTTAAGGTTTTAAGGTAAAGAAGATCAAAATGGAGATGAGTTCTTTAAAGGAGAATGCTATCATACATCACACATAGCATTTTCCCCCTAACATATGCCACCTTCTCTAGGAGCATTTTAATGTGCACTAACTTTTTTTTTTGCTCTTTAACATAAGTTTAGCTTATCCTTACAACTTTAGAATTTTTCAACAACATTTTCCCAAGAAAGTTTGATTTTCATGAGCCATAATATTAGGAAAATATATGAAAATTCATCAAAGTCATGTAGAATTGTGGGTAGGGCTTTCGTCACGACCCAAAGCGAGGCTTGTGAGACATGGCATCGGGGGCTAGCTTGGACTGAAAGTGTTGTCTTCTTGAGGGGCTACCTTGAGGAATGAGATAGACTTAAAAGAGTCACAAAGTGGCCATCAACACAGGATGGTTCTAGATTTGGTTCAACTGACCCATAACATGAGTGCTAAGTTAAACTCTTCAGAGATGAGTTCGGGTAGTGAAGATCTATTTTCTTAGAGTTTCCAAATTCAATTTTATCATTTTAGTTAGATTAATTATCCTAGGTAGACGAGTAAGTAAAAGTATAAAGTAAGCACACAGTGTGACATATTATGGTGATATGGTAGAATTCACATAATATGGCAAGTATAGCATGACAGTTAGAGCTATATGACATGCACATTAGATGATTTACATAATATGGTATATGCATGGCATGTAAAGTGATAGTATAATATAAGTATAACATGATATTTGTATGACATAGCATAGTGATTGTCACTCCTTTTTGAGGTGGGACATGCTCCCGTAGAATAATTAACAATCTCCCATAAATGGAAACCACTAATTACTCTACAAGGGATACGTGAAAATTTTTTTTTCTAAGTCTTGCGGAAATATTTGACCCCAATTACATTCTTACATTTACTACCTCTAATATTACTTAAAATTTCTTAATTAATTAATTAGAACCTGAAACCCTTCCAAGTCCTTGCCTTCGAAGAGACCTCTACTGAATTGGTGCTTTGGGAATCCATGCTTGACATCATCTGTTAACTTGCGTCCATCAAATGATGAACGTTGAGTATATCACTCAGTGGTGCTTAAATAGAACATACTAAATTCAATCTTTTGTATTATATAAAAAAAAATTCATTGAAACCATAACATTATATTCTATAGCATAAGCATATAACCATTTAAAAGTTTACTTCTAGATAACACCGTTATGGATAATAATATTTATTTGATTCTGTGTCATATTTGGATAATCCTTCACTTGATGTCATTATTGTGTCTAGTTTATTTCCATATATGCACATATCATATATTTATCCTTGGATTTATAATTCTTTTTGAATTATTTCTAAATAATGTAATCATATGTCTCGTATATTAATCAAATATAGTTACACAACTAAAATCACTTCATTATTGTAACACGTCTATAATATCCATAACCAATATCAATAATTTCATAACATTTCAGGATTTTATAAAATCCTGTAATTATTTTAAATGCCCTTTTTTTAATATATATATTTCCTTAAATTTATAATTCATAATATAATTAATCGTATTAATTATATTCTCTATCGACATTTAACATGAATGACATAAAAAATATTTCATATAATCCTTGTGTTATTACCATTTAGAGATATAAACTCTTTTAACTATTTTCTATAGCGTCTACTTATAATCATATCTATGATTGATTACAAATGCGTTTATAATATAATCCAACATAACATAGAATAAATTTATTATTCATTAAAATACTCATCTAATCACAATTATAATGGATATCCTATTCAAAATATATTATTCTTACTCTCGAGCATAAGCTCCATTCACTGTATATAATTCATTATAAGTAATGTAATGTAATATTTATTATGAATTCCAATTGGCCATTTTCCATTGTTTATTTCTTGTATCAACTCATCTCATTAGCATTATGGAAATGCGAGCATATACAACATTCTTCATACCATAAAGAAACTATCATGTTTCTGCATCCTTTATTCATGTGCACTTGTAGTGCTATTATATATATTTTAATTAACTTTCATGATATATGAATGATAATGTGTGATTTTGAGAATGCATTCATGTTATGCAACCTCCCTCTTATTTTCTTGAATCATTTTATTTCATTGCCCTCTTTCATACTGGGCCATTTCATAAGTGTGTGTGGTATTGGGTCTTACATTCATTTCATAACATTACAGTGGTTCTACGTACTAGAACCCTTTTTCTATTCATTTCATATCATTTTTGTTTCTCTTTATTTCCCATAGAAATTCATTTCATAATGCCCGAGTACTCTTTTCATGTAATATTTCCTTTTATTCATTCATTTTCCTCCTTCCTTATTTCTCCATGACATGTTATGTATATAAATATATCATTTAATGTTTCATGACATGTTATAAATGCTTTATGCCATGATGCCAAAATAAACATATACATGTAGCATGTTATCATATCAAACATCATCCATTTCATAAGTCATGCACCTCATATAGTATGATTTTCATATGTCATTATATAAAACGTTCATTTCATATAACATCTATTTCATGTAGCGCACAACCCAATTAGCATAAATTCCATTTCGTACATTCATTGATAATAATATAATGAGAATCACTTTCATAATGCAAATACATAAATATTTAAACTTATAATCCATCATTCATCAATAAATCATTTGATTTCCACAAACAACTACAACACCTCATATATTGATTAATGTATAAAATCATAATCATATGCATAGAGACTCATACCATAAAATTTAATGATTACGTATCAATCCTTGATACAAATCATACTTTTAAAATCAACTCATTCCTTGCTGTTCCCATCATAAAATTTATGCATTTTATCATATAATTTATTCTTCCTTA